>JAMPIV010003221.1:30000-144143 GCA_024509875.1 Oreohelix idahoensis | reverse complement strand
GCCTAACAAATAAATTCTATAAAAGGAAGAAGAATGGTAAAGAACAGTGCTGTCACAATGACAGTACTCGAAATCCCCTTTG
This sequence comes from Oreohelix idahoensis, assembly GCA_024509875.1. NCBI lineage: Eukaryota > Metazoa > Mollusca > Gastropoda > Stylommatophora > Oreohelicidae > Oreohelix > Oreohelix idahoensis. Next base: position 144,061 of record JAMPIV010003221.1, on the reverse strand, counting down.
TTTTATGCTTCGTCTGCAAATTGTAACGTTTCCACGTTAAATATAAGCCACTGCATAAATACATGCGTTTCCACAACCCAATAAAACGTGTACTGCAGTTCTAAGAAAAACCTTGAGTATCTCAAGTGATTAATGACCTAAATTAATCCTAACATTAATTATACTACGTTACCAAAACGAACGAACAGATGGACTAAGATGGAAAGAAGGGAGGGCTGAAGGCAGCAACGCAAGCAACACTAAACACGCGTCTCGCTATATTAATGCCACCCCTAACACGCGTGTAAGGCCACATGCACTAACTTTATTTCAGACGGACAGTGATAAAAACACTACCCTTCCCAGAGTTAGGTTTTAAAAAACCTGAAAAACGCTTATTAGGAAAGATGACATTAGATGGATTTACGTTTGAAAACATGACAGTACCCAGACACCACATGGGGATTGAAGTGAACAGGAGGTGGTAGAAAATGCACATTTTGAACGCAGCCACCTAGCTCCCTTAGATTGAGATATTTGGATTCCTTAGGGCTTGATGACACAGAATATGTTAAGTGTTACGCAAATAGTCCAGGAATTAATAAATTATAGGCAAAAGAAAATAATGAGGGTGTCAGACAACCTAAAAACTCGGAGTCGCTCAGTGGCAGAATTTTAGACCACCATTGTACGGAAATAGGCCACAAGTTACATTTGAATTGATTGGAGGGAATGATATGTAAGGCTAAACACGATTAGTCGGACTATAAATGCTATCTTTTGTTGTCAAGGGAGACGGAAGTAAGAGTACTTTTTTTCAAACGATGGGGTAGAAATGGCCTGATTGGTTAGGTCTGTTAATATAGTTAATTGATAGCGTTAGTTCGAGACCACTAGTTCAAATAAGCTTGATAAAGCAACAGTGCGTTGAAGCCAGCTCATATTTTTGCTAAATAAAAGCCTGGAACATAAGCAGATGGGAATTTGTGCCAGTATTTGTGCTGTGAGAGTTGGAAAATAACAAAATCATTGGAGAACAAGCTGAATACATTCGAGAACAAATGTCTTAGAAAACTCATGAACATCAGTTGGAAAGAATTCAAGACTAATCGACAAATAAGAGAAGACTCTAGGCAGAAATATGTCTCCGACTATATAAGGAAAAGACGATGGTCATATATCGGTCATGTCCTACGAATGCAAAACAGCAGAATACCACTACAGGCGCTCACTTGGGTTCCTGAGGGTAAGCGGAAAAAAGGAAGACCAAAAGAAACACTCAGAAGAACAATAATAAGAGAAGGAAGAACGTTGGGCCTAAATAATGTGCAAGAGCTAAGAGGAGTGGCGTCACAACGAACAACCTGGAGAGCACTGGTTTCTGCCTTATGCGCCGTGTTTGGCGCTTAAAGAATTTATTATTATTATTATTATTTGTGCCTACATTCATTGCTAGTCAACGTATCTGTGTTTATTTCCTTGAATTGTGGTAGGTTGAAATATTTGATCTCTTTTTAATGAAAATTGAATGTACATTGATAATTTATGTCTGTATATATATGTGCAGTTCAGTAGCGAACATGAGACAAGGCCTATATCTATATATATATTGCTCCAACCTGAACAGAAGGTGTCGGAGAAAAGTCAAACTACATGGAATTACCACATAGTACACTGACACCTACCTTATGACATGGAAGGACTTATAGCTGAAAGTGCAGAGGCGTAGTAACCATTAGGGAGGTTAATACTGGAGTAAACTGCTTCAGAAGAAGATAGCAGTTAAACTAAAGCTCTGAACTCTGTGTTTGTGATGTATTGTGCTCAGTCTAGCCAGATAGTATAAATTAGTTCTGAAGTAGGAGGTACATCCTTCTTGTTTCAGGGACTGTGGTCCTAGTTATTGAAGCCGCACCTGGTCTGAGCATTTGCTGAATCCAGAGGCTACAACATACTCTTTGGTCCCTGTAGTAACCAGTGAGGTGTCTTCAGAACCAGTGAGGTGTCTTCAGAACCAGTGAAGAAGTCTAGCAGAGGAGTCTTTGCCTGCCGCCATCACGAAAGTTAAGCCCTTCGTGGCCATCAGAGCTCAACAATTTGTACCCCCTCCTCTTAAAATGAATTGTATTAATTAAAGAGGGGTAATTAATTGTTTTAATGACAGGAACTGAGAACATCTCCAATACTAGTTCCAACAGAAACAAACACATGCAGTCATGATGTCTAATAAGAATCTATCTTGAAGAACAAAACCAGTATTACCTCATATTACCACATCACAACTCACACACATAGATTACTAATATTGTATGTCAATGCAAAGACCACATTTATATCTGTGTACATAATATTTGTAATTACATGTTATAATATTGCCTGGTTCACTGTGTAGTTGAATCAGGATCACTATTGTAGAAAAAATCAATACATCTGTATATATCTGAAATTTATCATTGAATCTTTTAAGATAGTCTTCTAGAGTGTTGACTGTTTGTGAGTGTCACAGTGTTGTCAAGTGTGGTGGAATAATTAAATTGTTTATCTGTTTGTTGTTGTGGTGACTTACACTTCATCATTTGCATAACCCTTGTAGTGAAATTGACCGAGATACAACGGTAAAATACTCCAAAGATAACATTTAAGGATAAAAAACATAATGCGTAAGCTGCTGATGTACATGATCGCCTAGACCGCGGGTCATCATCCTCTATAAATTTTGCCTTGCTAGACAGGAGGGGAACGGAGGATCAAAAAGGAAAAAATATGACTGGAAAGATTGCGTAGCAAGGCTAAGGAGACGCAATTGGGGGGGATGGAGGAAAGTAAAAAATTCACGTCCCCCAAATTGACACGAGGTACGGAATGGACGCTTTTGCGATACTAAGATTTTGATTTGAATTGAGCGGCAGAACGCGGATGGTAGGAAAATTACAAAAATTTAAAAAGTAATTTTTCTTAATATTAATGTTAGGAATATAAAAATTAGCTGGCCGGATGGCCTATTCTGAGCAGTGAACTAATATGTTCTTAAATTTACAAACGGATAGATAATATTGAAGATAATGACAAAAGACAGTGTAGTTTACATCATCGACAGACTGCCTTGAATAAAAAGTGTCGTTATTTGCACACAAAACACGACCTTGGGGACGCAGGTGTTCAAAGTTACTTATTATGGAGGAGAGGGTTTTTGAGCGGTAGCTGTGTCTAAATATAACTTTTTACGACAAAATTTTAAGGGGAGAGAAAGGCTGCTTCAAAAATCAAGCACATTTTTTTTAGAAACACAAGTAGAGACGGACAGACTAACAGATAACCATCCATACTTGACTGAAGCATGACTGAAATGACTTTAGTGTAGAAATTTGAAATTTAAAGTACAACTAGGCAGTGATTGGCCACAGACAATCATATCATTAGCGCTCAGACGCGAAAGTGGGGTCATTCTTCAATAATTGTTCAGTGTTAGACACAGATTTTAAAGTGTGGTGTTTTCCCATATGAAAGACAGTGAATAAATTTAGGGACGCCATACTATAGCCAGCAGCTCAGCTGAGTTTTGCTAGCAATTCTGTGTTATGTATTCATAATCTGGTAAGATTGAAATTATTTCTTTATATATTTTGAATATTGTTTCATGTTCGAGTGATTTGATACTGCCATATCAAAATCTAGCCTTACAAACAAGTAGGGAGTTGCTCTAGACCCCCCGCCCAAGTCAGGGTCTAGGGACCAACAAGGTACATAAACTACAGCAAGGATTATGCAAGATATATCAAGCGTTGAAACAGATTACCTATCTTCTTTTAGGGCCGACAACTAATAAATATTTTTCAGAATCTATAGTCTGGGAGGATCTATCTGATGTAAACCCACCATGGTAACTGTGCTGTTTGGTCAGAGAGATCTGACCTGTCTGTATGATGTGGTTGTTGTGTCAGTGTGGTGTCCAGACGTGGGTATAGAATAGATTTTGACACATAGCCCATACTTTGATTGCAGAGCTGTGAGTTTCTATCGACAACAAAGCAGAGTCTATTCGGTGGGTGACTTTGCTCGAGTGTATCTGTGCAGTTCTTGTGACAGAGACCACCATTATTGTCCGCCAGCACGGAGAGGTGGGACCGCAAGTTTTCAGCACCAGAGCTACAAAAAGATGAGTGAGCCTCTGGTCTGCTGGACATTCACCAACTATTGGTAGTGACTAATATCCCCATAAAAATTCCCACCATTTTCTGGACACGGTGTAGTCAATATAGACAGGTGTGATGAGACCACCCCAACAGCACAGACAATATATATCCTCCCAAAGAGATGACTACTCGAACTTTTTTTAATAAAACTAACTAGTCTAGTACTTAAATAGGTACGCTCTTGCATTTATTATGTAACATTCCATGCATTTTTTTTCATAAATTTTCAATCCTTCTTTTAAAACAAGTTCTGGTCACATAAAACTTGATCCAGAACCAATAAATGTAATATAATTATATCAAAAACTTTATACACGTGAGTTAGTTCAGTGTATTTTAACACTTGTTAATCTTATTAGTCTTCTTAAATGTCTGTGGGTGTATTTATAACTAACACACCACATTACACATCATTACCCTAGACACTTTACGTAGCCACATTCATTAAGAAAAAAAAAAAATTAAGTGTGAGGTCGTAGTGGTAGCAAGAAAGGCCTTCTGATAATTCTCAACTACATTTTATCTCAGGAGCCTTCACAGCTGGCCTCATACAAGTTACATGTAGTAATAACACCATCATACAATACCATCAACACCACTACATAAATTGGGGTCTTGTCCAGGGATAATTAGCCAATATTAATATTAAGATCTCCTGGTGGGAGAAATAAAAGTAGGGAAATAAATTGTAAAATTTCCTTTAAAATTAAAAGTGTCCCTGCAGATAAAAGTTGGTGAATCTTCACAGCCAGTAATAATTAATTAGTTAACTGGTTAGTTAGATTATAGTCATAAGAATTACTTAGTGTATTTACTGGTTAGAGATTTAGCTTGTATATTATTATATTGTCTGAAAAGTATGGCTGAGCTAGCAAAGTTCCGATCAGCTGCTGTGCTCACGGCGAAGGAGATGGGAATGGATGGTCAAATTTTAATTCAATACGTAACGGCTGAATGTGATAAATATATTGAACGGGAAGAAAGGAGGTTAGCTGAAGAGAAGAGGTTAGAGGCTGATAGAGACATTAAGAGGCTGCAGATTGAGGCAGAAGAAAAACGACAGCAAAGGGAGGCAGAGGAAAAAAGGTTGACTGCCGAAAGGGAGGCAGAAGATAGAAGGTTGCAGAGGGAGCACGAATTACGACTAAGGGAGCTGGAATTACAAGGCCAGGCTCCTGAAAATGGTGCCAGCCCTTTTGCCTCAGATGCTACGCCCAGTCTGGGAGCCTCAAACTCAGCTATGGGGTTTCATTTAGACCATTTTGTTGAGAAAGACGATGACATAGAAGGGTACCTAGGACGTTTTGAGTTATTAGCTACTACATATGGGTTAGAGAGAGAGAGGTGGAGTTTAAAGCTATCACAGGGATTGAGGGGTGCTTCTTATGAAGTATTTGCCAAAATGAACAGGGAAGACCAAGACAATTATGACATGTTAAAGCAGGCTTTGTTATTAAGGTACGAGAAGAATGGTGAATTTTATCGTAAGAAATTTAGAAATGCAAAACTGTTGTCTGGGGAGACATACCACCAATTCTCTGCCAGACTAGAAACCTATTTGGAGAAATGGACGGCTCTGGGGAAGACCCAAGATCTTAAAGAAATGATCATGATTGAGCAATTGAGAGAGTCCATGGCTCCAGACATGAGAAAATTTCTCATGGAACAAGGTGCAGAGAAGTTGGGGGAAATTTTAAATGTTGCTGAGAGGTATCAGGCAGCTCAGGCAGAGGTAAGTGGTGCTAAGAAGAAGCACATAGACAATTTTAAAGCTCCACAGCAATTTAATAAATTTGATAATAGAGAGCAGGGAAATAAGGGTAGGACAAATTTTGAGCGGCCAAGAAATGACTATCGCGACAGAAACTCACAGTTCAATGACCAAAAGTTCAATGAAAGAAAACCGTTGAACCAAGGAAAAAGATGGTGCAAATGGTGCAAGAAGGATAACCATAACACCGAATTTTGTAGAAGGAAACCTTCAAACATTGCTGCAATGAAGTCGGGGACGCAAAGATTAAAGGTTAATCCTAAGGGACAACAGGAACCTTATCACCCCCCAGTTTGTGAGGATGTTATTTGTAATGGGGTCACCATAAGGTGCCTTTATGATACAGGTTTGGATTATGATTCAGTTGTGAAGTCTAGCCTAGTGGACCCAAGTCAGTATACCACAGAAACAGTGGAAATACAAGGGGCGACTAAGGACATACCACTCATGACACTTCCCATCGCAAGGATAACGGTGAAAACTCGCTATGTGGAAGGAGAAATCAGAGCAGCAGTGATAGATGAACCAATCTACCCTCTGATATTGGGGTGTAGATACGTCTTCTTGGGGAATCCCGAGAAACCTGTGATCATGGCGACAGTGCAGACCAGGTCACAGAAGAAGGAGGAAGAAGGTGAACCTATAAATGCTCATCCAGAGGAGATGAGGAAGGCGCAGGCTGAGGATAGGACACTCCAGCCATGTTTTAAAAAAATTACCCAAATGCCACACACCTCCGAGCAAGGGGGAATATTTCATGAAGAACAAACTCTTATACAGGAAGGCCGGAACTGGAACAAATGGTCACAACCAGCTGGTTCTTCCCATTTCATATAGAGATAAAGTGATGGAACTCGGACATGCGATTCCCTTCAGTGGTCACATGGGGATCAGCGCCACAGGACAGCGTATAGCTTGTCATTACTTCTGGCCAGGGATAACGGAGGATATAAAAAGATATGTCAAATCCTGCCCAGAATGTCAAAGGGTAGCTCCAAAGCACTGGACTGCTCCTGCAACTCTAGGGGAAATGCCCATAGTGGGAACACCTTTTGAGAGGGTTGCAGTGGATATTGTAGGACCTCTCACTCGGACCAAGAGGAGGAACAGTTACATCCTTACTCTGGTGGACACTTGTTCTATGTGGGGAGAGGCGGTAGCCCTGCCATCAATTGATTCAAAACATGTAGCAGAGGCACTACTTACAATATTTACCCGATTAGGATTCCCGCATCAAATCTTGACGGATAATGGTTCTCAGTTCAAGGGGAAACTAACGGAAGAAGTTTTTAAGCTATTTCAAGCCAGGCACTTTCATTGTAGTCCGTACCATCCACAAGGGAACGGCCAAGTAGAGAGGTTCAACGGGACTCTCATTTCTATCCTGAGAAAGCTGGCACACGAAAAACCGGATCTGTGGGATCAATTCCTGCCCGCCGCATTGTTTGCGTACCGGGAGGTACCACATAGTTCAACCGGGATGGCTCCCGCAACTCTGCTATTTGGGAGGCCAATAAAAGGGCCTTTAGAAGCTCTATTAAGGACCTGGACAGATGAGAAGGCGGAAGAGACTGTTACCTCATCGTATCAATACGTGAACGAACTGACCACTCGTTTGAAAGCTGGATGGAAACTGGCAAATGATAATTTGAAACAAGCCAGGAAGAAACATGCAGCATACTTTAATAGGAAGGCAAAGGACAGGGAACTGGCAGTCGGAGAGAAGGTGCTGCTTTTACTACCCGGAAGCCAGAATAAATTACAAATTGGTTGGCAAGGTCCATATACGGTTCTAGAGAAGGTGTCTAGAACAAACTATAAAATTGACAAAAAGGGGAAGGAAAAAGTTTATCATGTAAACCTGTTAAAGAAGTATCTGGACAGACCACTCCAGGAAAGCACCCCCTTATTGACCTTAGCTATTGCAACCCAGATGCAAAAGGAACCACTCACCTCACATGAATACCCATTACATCCTTGTGAAACCGCAGCACAGGTAAAAGTCAGTAAGCACCTGACTAAAAATCAGAGGGAGAGAGTTCAACAAGTTCTGGAGGAACATACAGATGTATTAACAGATAAACCAGGCCATACAAATTTGCTACAGTATGACATGAAACTGGTAGACTCAAACCCAATCTGTATGAGAGCCTATTCTATTCCGTTCGCGAAGGAGAAGGCATTAAAGGAAGAAATAGATTATTTATTGAAGGAGGGGATTATTTCGCACAGTGAATCATCTTTTAGTTCTAGTGTCGTTTTGTTGAGGAAACCGTCTGGGGAACACAGACTGTGCATAGATTACAGGAAACTGAATGCTGTCACAGAAGGACAAGTGGATCCATTACCAGACACAAAACAGTTATTTGCCAGACTGAACAAGGCAAAATACTTTTCAAAGGTGGATGTTAGTAAAGGCTATTACCAGATCCCAGTGAAGCCTGAAGTGAGACCTTATTTGGCTTTTAGCACTTCGGATGGACATTATGAATTCAATATGCTACCATTCGGACTGAAAAATGCTCCGAGTGTGTTTTCAAGGATGATGCGAAAATTGTTGGACCCCCTGAATAACCCATGTATCACAAATTTCATGGATGATATTCTCGTCGCCACCGAGACCTTTGAAGAACACATTGAAGCTCTGGAGATGTTGTTTGATAGACTTCGGGAGGCGAACTTAACTGCTAGGCCAACAAAATGTTGTATTGGATGCAAAGAGTTGGAATTCTTGGGACACACTGTATATCAGGGTAATATGACCCCTGATCCTAAGAACTTGGAAAAACTGCAGAGAGCACCTAGGCCGCAAACAAAAAAGGACGTGCGATCATTTGTGTCGTTATGCGGATTTTATCAGAAATACATCAAAAATTTTAACGCTATATGTGCTCCTCTGACTGATCTGACTCGCAAGGGACTTCCAGATAAAATTATTTGGACTGCACAATGTGAACTAGCGTTCCAAGAGTTAAAGGAAAAACTCACTAGCAAGCCTATTCTCAAACTGCCTGATTTGACACAGGACTTTGTCTTAAGAACCGATGCAAGTAATGTAGGACTAGGAGGGGCTTTGTTGCAAAGATCATCTTCACCTGATGGGGAACTTAAACCAGTCGCTTATGCAAGCCGCAAATTGAATAAGGCGGAACAAGGATACTCCACAAGCGAAAAAGAATGTTTAGCATTAATCTGGGCAATAAAGAAGTTTCAAATCTATCTGTATGGTAGGACTTTTGTGGTGGAGACGGATCATCAGCCTCTCGTGTTCTTGTCTCAGGCTAAGCATGAAAACGCAAGATTGCTGAGGTGGTCTTTATTGCTTCAACCGTATCAGTTCAGTATCCAATATATCCCAGGCAAATTGAATGTCGGTGCAGATTTCCTCAGTCGGCACCCCTGTGATCAAAATTAGAGTAGTGGCAGACGTGAGGAGTAATTTTACCTATGTGTATCGCTGGTTTTGGAACTTGCCATAGGCATGTTTTCAAGTGGGGAGATGTGTAGTGAAATTGACCGAGATACAACGGTAAAATACTCCAAAGATAACATTTAAGGATAAAAAACATAATGCGTAAGCTGCTGATGTACATGATCGCCTAGACCGCGGGTCATCATCCTCTATAAATTTTGCCTTGCTAGACAGGAGGGGAACGGAGGATCAAAAAGGAAAAAATATGACTGGAAAGATTGCGTAGCAAGGCTAAGGAGACGCAATTGGGGGGGATGGAGGAAAGTAAAAAATTCACGTCCCCCAAATTGACACGAGGTACGGAATGGACGCTTTTGCGATACTAAGATTTTGATTTGAATTGAGCGGCAGAACGCGGATGGTAGGAAAATTACAAAAATTTAAAAAGTAATTTTTCTTAATATTAATGTTAGGAATATAAAAATTAGCTGGCCGGATGGCCTATTCTGAGCAGTGAACTAATATGTTCTTAAATTTACAAACGGATAGATAATATTGAAGATAATGACAAAAGACAGTGTAGTTTACATCATCGACAGACTGCCTTGAATAAAAAAGTGTCGTTATTTGCACACAAACACGACCTTGGGGACGCAGGTGTTCAAAGTTACTTATTATGGAGGAGAGGGTTTTTGAGCGGTAGCTGTGTCTAAATATAACTTTTTACGACAAAATTTTAAGGGGAGAGAAAGGTTGCTTCAAAAATCAAGCACATTTTTTTTAGAAACACAAGTAGAGACGGACAGACTAACAGATAACCATCCATACTTGACTGAAGCATGACTGAAATGACTTTAGTGTAGAAATTTGAAATTTAAAGTACAACTAGGCAGTGATTGGCCACAGACAATCATATCATTAGCGCTCAGACGCGAAAGTGGGGTCATTCTTCAATAATTGTTCAGTGTTAGACACAGATTTTAAAGTGTGGTGTTTTCCCATATGAAAGACAGTGAATAAATTTAGGGACGCCATACTATAGCCAGCAGCTCAGCTGAGTTTTGCTAGCAATTCTGTGTTATGTATTCATAATCTGGTAAGATTGAAATTATTTCTTTATATATTTTGAATATTGTTTCATGTTCGAGTGATTTGATACTGCCATATCAAAATCTAGCCTTACAAACAAGTAGGGAGTTGCTCTAGACCCCCCGCCCAAGTCAGGGTCTAGGGACCAACAAGGTACATAAACTACAGCAAGGATTATGCAAGATATATCAAGCGTTGAAACAGATTACCTATCTTCTTTTAGGGCCGACAACTAATAAATATTTTTCAGAATCTATAGTCTGGGAGGATCTATCTGATGTAAACCCACCATGGTAACTGTGCTGTTTGGTCAGAGAGATCTGACCTGTCTGTATGATGTGGTTGTTGTGTCAGTGTGGTGTCCAGACGTGGGTATAGAATAGATTTTGACACACATAGCCCATACTTTGATTGCAGAGCTGTGAGTTTCTATCGACAACAAAGCAGAGTCTATTCGGTGGGTGACTGTACTCGAGTGTATCTGTGCAGTTCTTGTGACAGAGACCACCATTATTGTCCGCCAGCACGGAGAGGTGGGACCGCAAGTTTTCAGCACCAGAGCTACAAAAAGATGAGTGAGCCTCTGGTCTGCTGGACATTCACCAACTATTGGTAGTGACTAATATCCCCATAAAAATTCCCACCATTTTCTGGACACGGTGTAGTCAATATAGACAGGTGTGATGAGACCACCCCAACAGCACAGACAATATATATCCTCCCAAAGAGATGACTACTCGAACTTTTTTTAATAAAACTAACTAGTCTAGTACTTAAATAGGTACGCTCTTGCATTTATTATGTAACATTCCATGCATTTTTTTTCATAAATTTTCAATCCTTCTTTTAAAACAAGTTCTGGTCACATAAAACTTGATCCAGAACCAATAAATGTAATATAATTATATCAAAAACTTTATACACGTGAGTTAGTTCAGTGTATTTTAACACTTGTTAATCTTATTAGTCTTCTTAAATGTCTGTGGGTGTATTTATAACTAACACACCACATTACACATCATTACCCTAGACACTTTACGTAGCCACATTCATTAAGAAAAAAAAAAAATTAAGTGTGAGGTCGTAGTGGTAGCAAGAAAGGCCTTCTGATAATTCTCAACTACATTTTATCTCAGGAGCCTTCACAGCTGGCCTCATACAAGTTACATGTAGTAATAACACCATCATACAATACCATCAACACCACTACAACCCTAGACATATAACGTTGCCAACACAATATTCCAGAATAATTCTGACTGAGATATAAATATGTGGCAGTAAGTAAAGTTATCTGTAAAACACTACACATATTAGATACAGATACCTTCACAGCTGATCTCAGTCAGTACACTAAGTCCCTATAAATATTTATATCATCCCACTTTACCACAGATGTTCATATATTTAACTTTACTTGCTGGATTTTACTTGTTGAAGGTTCATCTCTTTATACTTTACTTATTGGATGTTCATATATTTATACTTTACTTGTTGAATGTTCATATATTTATACTTTACTTGTTGGATGCTCATACATTGATACTTTACTTGTTAAAGGTTCATAGATTTATACTTTACTTGTTGGATGTTCATATATTTATACTTTACTTGTTGGAATTTACTTGTTGAATGTTCTTATATTTATACTTTACTTGTTGGATGTTCATAGATTTATACTTTACTTGTTGAATATTCATATATTTATACTTTACTTGTTGGGTTTTACTTGATGAATGTTCATATATGCATACTTTACTTGTTGAATGTTCATATACTTATACTTTACTTGTTGGATTTTACTTATTGAATCTTCATAGATTTATACGTTACTTGTTGAAATGTTCAAATATTTATACACTACTTGTTGAAGGTTCATATATTTATAATTTACTTGTTGGATTTTACTTGTTGAATCTTTATATATTTATACTTTACTTGTTGAATGTGTATATATTTATACTTTACTTATAGGATTTTACTTGTTGAATGTTCATATATGTATACGTTACTTGTTGGATATTCATATATTTATATTTTACTTGTTGGATTTTCATATATTTATATTTGTTGGATTTAATTGTTGGATTTTCATATATTTATACTTTACTTGTTGGATTTCCATAAATTTATACTTTACTTGTTGGATTTTCATACATTTATACTTTGCTTTTCAGATTTTACTTGTTGAATGTTCTTATATTTATACTTTACTTGTTGGATGTTAATATATTTACACTTTACTTGTTGGATTTTCATATATTTATACATTACTTGTTGGATTTTAGCTGTTGAATCTTCACATATTTATACTTTATGTGTTGGATAATCATATATTTATACTTTACTTGTTAGATTTTCATATATTTATACATTACTTGTTGGATTTTACTTGTTGAATCTTTATATATTTATAGATTACTTGTTGGATTTTCATATATTAAAACTTTACTTATTGGATTTTACTTGTTGAATGTTCATATATTTATACTTTACTTGTTGGATATTCATATATTTACACTTTACTTGTTGGATGTTTATATATTTATACTTTACTTGTTGAATCTTCATATATTTATACTGTACTTTTTGGATTTTACTTGTTGAAGGTTCATATATTTATTCTTCACTTGTTGGATGTTCATATATTTATACATTACTTGTTGGATGCTCATATATTTATACTTTACTTGTTGAATCTTCATTTATTTATACTTTACTTGTTGGATTTTACTTGTCGAATCTTCATAATTTATGCTTTACTTGTTGAGTGCTCATATATTTACATATTACTTGTTGAGTGCTCATATATTTACACTTTACTTGTTGAGTGCTCATATATTTATACTTTACTTGTTGGATGTTCATATATTTACACTTTACTTGTTGGATGTTCATATATTTACACTTTACTTGTTGGATGTTCATATATTTATACTTTACTTGTTGAATCTTCATATATTTATACTGTACTTTTTGGATTTTACTTGTTGAAGGTTCATATATTTATTCTTCACTTGTTGGATGTTCATATATTTATACATTACTTGTTGGATGCTCATATATTTATACTTTACTTGTTGAATCTTCATTTATTTATACTTTACTTGTTGGATTTTACTTGTCGAATCTTCATAATTTATGCTTTACTTGTTGAGTGCTCATATATTTACACTTTACTTGTTGAGTGCTCATATATTTACAATTTACTTGTTGAGTGCTCATATATTTACACTTTACTTGTTGAGTGCTCACATATTTACACTTTACTTGTTGAGTGCTCATATATTTACAAATTACTTGTTGAGTGCTCATATATTTATACTTTATATGTTGAGTGTTTATATATTTACACTTTACTTGTTGAGTGCTCATATATTTATACTTTACTTGTTGGATGTTCATACATTGATACTTTACTTGTTGAAGGTTCATAGATTTATACTTTACTTGTTAGATGTTCATATATTTATACTTTACTTGTTGGAATTTACTTGTTGAATGTTCATATATTTATACTTTACTTGTTGGATGTTCATAAATTTATACTTTACTTGTTGAATGATCATAGTTTTATACTTTACTTGTTGGATGTTCATATATTTATACTTGTTGGAATTTACTTGTTGAATGTTCATATATTTATACTTTACTTGTTGGATGTTCATAGATTTATACTTTACTTGTTGAATATTCATAGATTTATACTTTACTTGTTGGATTTTACTTATTGAATCTTCATAGATTTATACGTTACTTGTTGAAATGTTCAAATATTTATACTCTACTTGTTGGATTTTACTTATTGAATCTTCATCTCTTTATACAATTACTTGTTGAAATGTTCAAATATTTATATATATTTATAATTTACTTGTTGGATTTTTCTTGTTGCATGTTCATATATTTATACTTTACTTGTTGAATGTTCATATATTTATACTTTACTTGTTGGGTTTTCCTTGTTGAATCTTTATATATTTATACTTTACTTGTTGAATGTGTATATATTTATACTTTACTTATAGGATTTTACTTGTTGAATGTTCATATATGTATACTTTACTTGTTGGATATTCATATATTTATACTTTACTTGTTATATATTCATATATTTATATTTTACTTGTTGGATTTTCATATATTTATACTTGTTGGATTTAATTGTTGGATTTTCATATATTTATACTTTACTTGTTGGATTTTACTTGTTGAATCTTCATATATTTATACTTTACTTGTTGGATTTCCATATATTTATACTTTACTTGTTGGATTTTCATACATTTATACTTTGCTTTTTAGATTTTACTTGTTGAATGTTCATATATTTATACTTTACTTGTTGGATGTTAATATATTTACACTTTACTTGTTGGATTTTTATATATTTATACATTACTTGTTGGATTTTAGTTGTTGAATCTTCACATATTTATACTTTACTTGTTGGATGTTCATATATTTATACTTTACTTGTTAGATTTTCATATATTTATACATTACTTGTTGGATTTTACTTGTTGAATCTTTATATATTTATAGATTACTTGTTGGATTTTCATATATTAAAACTTTACTTATTGGATTTTACTTGTTGAATGTTTATATATTTATACTTTACTTGTTGGATGTTCATATATTTACACTTTACTTGTTGGATGTTTATATATTTATACTTTACTTGTTGAATCTTCATATATTTATACTGTACTTGCTGGATTTTACTTGTTTAAGGTTCATATATTTATTCTTCACTTGTTGGATGTTCTTATATTTATACATTACTTGTTGGATGCTCATATATTTATACTTTACTTGTTGAATCTTCATTTATTTATACTTTACTTGTTGGATTTTACTTGTCGAATCTTCATAATTTATGCTTTACTTGTTGAGTGCTCATACATTTACACTTCACATGTTGAGTGCTCATATATTTACACTTTACTTGTTGAGTACACATATATTTACACTTTACTTGTTGAGTACTCATATATTTACACTTTACTTGTTGAGTGCTCATATATTTACACTTTACTTGTTGAGTACTCATATATTTACACTTTACTTGTTGAGTACTCATATATTTACACTTTACTTGTTGAGTACTCATATATTTACACTTTACTTGTTGAGTACTCATATATTTACACTTTACTTGTTGAGTACTCATATATTTACACTTTACTTGTTGAGTGCTCATTTATTTACACTTCACTTGCTGAATGCTCATATATTTACACTTTACTTGTTGAGTGCAATTATATTTACACTTTACATGTTGAGTGCTCATATATTTACACATTATTTGTTGTGTGCTCATATATTTACACTTTACTTGTTGAGTGCTCATATATTTACACTTTGCTTGTTGGGTACACGTATATTTGCACTTTACTTGTTGAGTGCACATATATTTACACTTTACTTGTTGGGTGCTTGTATATTTACACTTTACTTGTTGAGTGTTCATATATTTACACTTTACTTGTTGAGTACCCATATATTTACACTTTACTTGTTGAGTGCTCATATATTTACACTTTACTTGTTGAGTGCTCATATATTTACACTTTACATGTTGAGTGCTCATATATTTACACTTTACATGTTGAGTGCTCATATATTTACACTTTACATGTTGAGTGCTCATATATTTACACTTTACATGTTGAGTGCTCATATATTTACACTTTACTTGTTGGGTGCTCATATATTTACATTTTACTTGTTGGGTGGTCATATATTTACATTTTACTTGTTGAGTGCTCATATATTCACACTTTACATGTTGAGTGCTCATATATTTACACTTTACATGTTGAGTGCTCATATATTTACACTTTACTTGTTGGGTGCTCATATATTTACACTTTACTTGTTGGGTGCTCATATATTTACACTTCACGTGCCATGTATTCATAACTTTACTCTTAACAAAATACACTTTAAGGAAGGGCAAAATATCGAATTTTTACTATGAATAGGCTGTTATGTATAAAAACAGTGTGTTGCTTTTTCCCTTATTGTGTTAATATAATTGTTATATTTTTTTCCACTAATTAACAAAACAATTTCTTAGAAACAAAAACAAGCTCCAGTTATATTTACAAACAAAAATTTGTGAAATCTCCTTTAGAAAAGTTCAAAAAAAATAGAAACAGGCAGAAAACAAGCTCTTAACCACACAGGAAATTTCAGTCAAAATGAAATTAAATCAACGGTCGTGCAATACGGTATTAGAAGACGGCATAACTACTTACAGTGAGTCACGTTTACAAAATTGAAACATAATGTAAAATTTATTTTCCGTTCATCAGAACTATACAGTAATAGTGCCTTCAAGTTTTAGATGAAAATTTAGATATTTGTTTGGACTTGACCTTCGATTTCCTTATACATATCTCAATGCAATAAAATCTCCGTTATTGTTTTCCATATCTTTATTTTGATACGGCTATTTCTTCCTCTAACTTTGCTGCGTTACTACCAAGATTAATGTAAGAGCCTACATTGTATATGGCATTGTCGTCTAAAATACTGTTATGTCCCGTGCTAATTTTCATGATTTTTTTTTTCCCTACGTTCATTTTCAATCAAATATTATTGTTACCTGTTATCTATTATTCTATTTTGTTCTGGCGTCTGGCCTCTTTAATTGAATAGAAAGACGTGGTCCAATAAATTGTATTTCTGGTTGTTGTTGTTGTTGTTGGTTTTATAATTAGGGATGATGACAAGGGACACCCATGTCCAGCTATAGTTGCCTAATTGCTGCTTGATTAGAAATAACTTAAATTAGATGTTTAAAAAACTGATTTAAGAGCTGTTAAAAGATCGCAACTGTAACTCAGAAGCTCCTTCACGTACCACCAGACGAACCTACCGTTTAGTAGTAGAGGTACCAAAGATTGAAATGCACAACTATAGAGAACGTTTGGTGCTACAAGCGTTCACAGTAGCACATATAAGATTAGAAGGAAATGATATGGCAAATAAAGAGGACAAAATAGAACATGCGGCACAAACCAAAGGAACCTAAATTTGTGTAGAACACAGACAGGGCCGTAGATACGGGGGGGGGGGGGGGGGGGCAACACCCTTCCCCCTTTATTAAGTCCTATCTACGGCCCTGAACACCTGAACACAGACAATAGCTTAATTTTAAATATAACTAATAGAAGATTGGAAGCAAAGCACGAAGCTGTTGAAAGCAACACACACACAAAAAAAAAAAGAAAGTGTCAGATATCTAAAATGTCTTGCAAGAAGAAACGACTTAAAATACAACTATTAATCTATCAATCTCCAGACCGTGTGCCTAATGCGTTCATTTCTCTGCACAACGGCTTTCATCACTCCCTCCCGTCTTGTGGTTTTGTTTATGAGTTGGTGACTTCTTCCTACGTCGTGGGATAATATTTTCTCTCTCTCTGCATCCCTACATCCCTTCTTACCTTGATCTTTCCCGTTATCATAAATTGCAAGTTTCCTGTTGTCAGAACATGTACTATAGTTAGTTATTTCCTCTTATCTTTGCTTTGCCTTGACTTGTCATATATTCCCTACGTATCCCTGGGACATCATCATTTCATTCCTGAGCCGTTCAAGAAACTTTTATCAGACTTTAAAGAAGTCATTTCTCGGTAGTTTTTTTTTAAATTCATTGTAATTCCGAAAATAAAAATGAACGATGGATTGGCTGAACGCTTAAAACATTTAATAAAGAGAGGAACACGAGGCCTGTAAACAGTAAATAGATAATACACACACAAAAATATGTTTCAGGCACTCGTGCGAAATAAAGAAGTAGAAAACTAGACAACAGAAAAAAAAAACCCCACAGAAATGAAAGGCCTACCGGTGACTGCTTCATTAATTAGGCTGGGTCGTCCCTGGGTACATATCCGGTGTTGCGTGTTGAAAATCGCGCTAATTGCCCCTGTCCTACGAAGCAATATTTTTGTGGTAAATAAATAAATAAATATTATACACATAAAGGTATGTTTCAGGCGCTCGTGAGATATAAGGAAGCAGAAAACGAGACAACAGAAAAACAACAGAAGTGAGTAGCTTACCGGAGCATCGAACCCAGGACCTTCCGAACGGCGCCACCGCCTAGCTACAGAAGCGAATCACACTATCCTCCCTGCCAGCTAGGCACTACAGTATTAAGGTCTTTGTCCGGTGTAATCTGACCTATACTGTATAATAGGGGGACAACAGAAGTGATTTGAGTCATTAATAAGGCTGGATCGCCCTAGGTACATATCCGGTGTTACATGTTGCGAATCGCGCTAATGACCCCTGTCTTCGAAGCACTATTAGTGCCTAGCTGGCACGAGGATAGTGTGATTCGCTTCTGTAGCTAGGTGGGTGTGCCGTTCGGAAGGTCCTGGGTTCGAGTCACCGGTAAGCCCATCGCTTCTGTTCTTTTTTTTTTTTTTTGTTGTCTAGTTTTCTACTTCTTTATTTCACACGAGCGCCTGAAACATTTCTTTATGTATGTATTATTTATTTCAACGATTAAAACGCTTGCCTCTCGCAGAAAAGTTAACAGAATCCGATATAGAAATGTGACTGCGTCCCGCTCCTGTCTACCAAGCTGTAAAGGTGCACCTGACTCTGCTCTTGAGTTAGGGAAGGCGAAGACAGCAAGGAAGGGAATTATGTATTATTGTTATATATTACTACAACTGTAAAGTTGTCTACCAGTCACCCTCGGAGAAAGTTCCACGGCAGTAAGACAGTTATCAGGGCCTACTGTATCCCCTTTAGTGTCTTAAACTAACGCGATCAAATAATGGGAACACTCTTCCCGCGCCCATCTCTCTATTAAAGGGGTCGTCCACATATGACGGCACGCAGTGAAGGGGGAGGGAGGTCAAATATTTTGTGACGAAGTGTGATGATAATGGAAGGGTGAGTTGTAAAGAAATGTGACGTCACACACACACAAAAAACCCCTAGTGAGGATTCCTTCTTTCATAAATGATGTCTGACAAAATAGATTTTGTAACCTTATTTCGTATTGTCTACTTTTATTCGCAATAGTAGACAACTCCCTCTTGCACGAATTTCTTCTTCTTCTTATCGCCCTTAACGGCGCATGGAGCCAGCAATGTAGTTGTTCATAGAAAGTTGTTCTTAGAAAGTTGTTCTTAGAAAGTTGTTCTTAGGAAGTTGTTCTCATGTGCTCCTTTAGGAGCATAGAGTTAACATTGGAGCTTTGTCTCCAGGAAGTCTTCACCAATCAATATGCTTGCTACTTACAGCAATGTTTTCTATGGCAATAGATTTTACATGATTGATTGGGTTGGACGACTTTTATTATTATTATAATCGCAGCTGAAATATCGGATCATTGTGATAACCTTTAACTGGTTTATTTATATGTATATATAAATTTCTTAAATTCTACCAAGAAACAAAAAAGCAATAAACTAATCACCCAGATAAGGCTGTCTGTCTAAATTCTTATGACATGTCACGGAAGTGAACAATTAGAAAACCTAGCAAGTCCGTCTAAATTCTTAGAACATATCACGGAAGTAAACGATTAGAAAACCTAGTACGTCCGTCTAAATTCTTAGGACATGTCACGGATGTGATTAGAAAACCTAGTAAGTTCGTCTAAATTCTTAGGACATTTCATGGATGTGAACGAATAGAAAACTTAGTAAGTCCGTCTAAATTCTTAGGCTATGTCCCGGAAATGAACGATAAGAAAACCTGGCAAGTCCGAAGAAACTCTTCTGGGCATATCAGATGGGAGTAAACGACTAGAAAACTGAGTAAGTTCGTCAACATTCTGTAGAAATGCCATGGGAATCAACCAACTAGAAAACCTAGTTAGTCCGTCTAAATTGACGTGTCACGGGAAGTGAATGATTAGAAAACTTAGTAAGTTTGTCTAAATTCTTTGACGTGTCACGGGAAGTAAACGATTAGAAAACCTAGTAAATCCGTCTAAATTCATTAGACGTGTCATTAGAAAACCTAGTTAATCTGTCTACATTCTTTGGACGAGTAAGTAAACTACTAGAAAGACTAGTAAGTCTGTCTAAATTCTTTTGACGTGTAAGTAAACGACTAGAAATCCTAGTAAGTCCGCCTAAATTCGTTTGACATGTCGTGAGAAGTGAACAATTAGAAAACTTAGCAAGTCCGTGTAATTCCTTGTACATGTCATATGAAATGAACAATTATAAAACCTAGTAAAACTTGCAAAATGTTGATACAAAAAATACATACGCATATATACACACATATACACACAAATACACAGACATATATACACTCAAGCGTACAAATACACACGCACGGAAAACGGGGTCGGAAATACCGCGTTGCACTGACCACCTAGAGCGTCCCATTGGTAGAGTGAATAAAGCACTTGTCTCTAACGGCAAAGCCACCAGGCTCCGAGTTCGAAATCTGGTAGCTACCCAGCTTTAAATGCGTACCTAATTCTGCTCTTTAGTTAGGGAAGACACAGACAGAGAGGAAAGGAACTGGTCGCTGCACGTCATAAAGCTGCACCTATGGTAGTAAAGTCTCTAACACCCCACTTCCTTACTTTAACCTTGCCTTTACTGATTACTGATTGGGGTAGAAAGAAACAGACCTAAATAAAGAATACATCCATGTAGAAAGTAAGACAGATCACCTTCGGCACGGTAACTTTTAATACAAAGACACGCAAAACACTGCCCCCATGTCACTATGTTAACATTTTTTAATCGAAGTTATTACTACAGTATTTCATAACTTTCAGACAAACACTCTGTTGCGTGATAAATTCTCGCAACATCGTTTTATTTCAATATCTGTTTTATAACGCAAGGGCAACAACTGCTTGGAATTTATAGTCACTTTTCTCGGTAAGCATTTGTCTTCTCGCGTTGGTATCGAATGCAGTTAAGTTTGAGCTGTGGTCGTTTTGCGCTGGACTGCGCATGACTTGTCTTGCTTCTTTGTCGATCGGTTTCCGCCCACCACTAGTGGGAGTGAGCGATTTGGAATGGCGAAAGAGATGCCTCGTTGAAGAGGGGATCTCCGCTATTTTTGTTCTGTCAGGGATGTGTAGTCCTCTTAATGGATATTTCGTTTATTCGGGATAATACCTCTAGTGTATTTGCACATGCCGGGAGGCGTGATATTTCTGTGTATTTCATGAAAGCAAGGTAAATTGACTCTTTCATTAACTCTATTGATTTTGGGTCGTGAGCGATTTCGATTCATAGCCTGTCTGCGAAAGTCGTCGTCACGAGATGTTTTCCTAGCTCACATGTCGCTGCATTGTACTGCATCGGTTGATGCAGGTACCAAGGACCATTACTTGCTACTTTGTTAAATGAACTAGGTTTGGAAAACCTTTATTATCTAGAGGATATTTTTTTTGAGGACATTATTTATACTTCGGCAGACGTGTCTGTCTTGCTGAAGTCAAACTAAGGAGAGTGAACTGATCTCATACATCTGGTTATCTCCTGGCTGTTATAGAAAAGGATGGAGTTTTCCACCTGACTACATTTACAGCACTATGAAATATAACATGCATCTGACTCATCATTGTAATGCTGTCTACCGTTTATTGCTGTATTGAATGTTGCTGTGATAATGACTGTTTGATGTGCCTACACATTTGCGTAACCATTTTGTCACTGTGGCGTCCACAATAAATAATGAAGAAAAACGTCAACGGCTGTTTCAAGACTCATTGACTTTATACGTCGTGAGTTTACTGACGTCCTATGTGGATTGCCCTGTTATTGTTGCATGAACATTGTTTTGACTGAACACATCTACACACTACACAAAACCAGACATGCGGATGCCATCCATCATCATATGGCATCACGCATCATTTGGTGGCCATAAGCTGGTTTGATTCTGGTACTAGCAAACACGGGGTCCCTTACCCACTTCATTTTCAACAAGAATTCATCAGCATCCTTCAAGAAATTAACATTCTTCAATACAGTCAACATCTTCAAAATTTTCAAAGTACTCGGCGTTGCCCGGTTAAAGTCAAAATTTCAACTTTTTGACGGAAACAAGAATTTGACAGTACCCGGCGTTGTTACATGTTGCCGGATAACTCGGACTGCTGTTATCTTTTACGCAAGTCAAGCAAGTTGCTGCTGTCAAGGTTCCAGTGCTGTCGTTTTTTGAGAAGGTCAAGTGCCGGTTGAAACGGGTTGTTTTCTGAAGAAGGCCAAGTACCGATTTCCATCAACTTACTTTTGGATTAGAAGGTCAAGTGCCGAAACAACTCAACACACAGTATTTCAGAAGCTCTTGTACCATCGTGTTAGCAGTGGAAGCAGTTCAGATGTGCCATCATCGTTGGAGCTTCGCTCTTTAGGACGTTGATTGACATCCGTTTTTCTGCTGTTCTACGATTGGAAGCCTATAAGTTAAGTGGCCTGTTTGTATGTAAACTGTGCCCTTATACTTCTGCTGAGTCTTCTGTGTATCATCTCATTCTATATGTTTTATGTTTATATGTTATTTGTATATTTATATGTTTATATTTCAGCGGGTTCTCGGTTGGGTGGTGTCTCCGTTAGATTATGCCACGTCATAGAGGTCGTCTATTGTGAGCGTT
This sequence comes from Oreohelix idahoensis, assembly GCA_024509875.1. Taxonomy (NCBI): domain Eukaryota; kingdom Metazoa; phylum Mollusca; class Gastropoda; order Stylommatophora; family Oreohelicidae; genus Oreohelix; species Oreohelix idahoensis. The sequence goes on along the minus strand of JAMPIV010003221.1, from coordinate 121,001 downwards.
TTCTGTAAGGTTTGCAAATTTCCAATACTGGAATTTGCTAAGCGACTTCTGTTGCTATTTATGTTAGCTGTGATGACATGTTTTAATATTGTTTTCGTTATTATTTCGCATTCTTTAGTTTTGTTTGATTTGTTTGTATTTGTTAGCCTACTCTTGTCTATAATTTAGTTTCATACAACATTTTTGTTTATACACTGTGGTGTCATGTATTTTGTTTAATTCTATCGCAGATATCGTCACATTTTTTGTGATATTTCATTAATTTCTGCTTTATTTTTAGTTGATTTCTGCGAAAGTTTTTGTATTGTTGCTGATCTTTGTTATTGTTTACATTGTTATTGTTTACATTGTTTGTATTGTTTACATTTTCAATGTTTACATTCTGCATGTGTTTACATAGTCATTGTTTACAGTTATAGTAATTAGTTAATGGGCTATGCTAATGCACTGTTACTACTATACTGATGATAAATGAATGATGAATAGTGTCGTGCACTATTGAATGAGAAGTGCACTTATGATCAAGAATTGAGTGCTGATATTTCATATACAAGTTCTTTGATTGGAGACTTGTTTCCCACAGAGACTGGGATAATATAATGTGATGTGAATATACAAGTGCTTAATTAAGACTTGTTACACTTAGGTTTGAAAAAAATTAGTTAATTATTTCAGGTTTTGGACTCATATGTTAGACAACATGTCTACATTTGAGCACTTTATTGAGCAGGGTAAATTGCTTGGGAAGACTGGTGATAAGTTAGAAGAATTTGCAACTGCTCGATATGATAAAGCAATGGAAGCTGAACAAAAGAAACTGCAGATGCAGGTGGATGAAAAAAGATTCCAAATGGAAATGGAAAAACAAAAAAGGGAATCAGAAGCTGAGGAGAGAAAACTCCAGCTACAGCTAGAAGCTGAAAGACTTCAAAAAGAGGCTGAGAATAAAAGACTTGAAAAAGAGGCTGAAAATAAAAGACTTGAAAAAGAAGCTGAAAATGAAAGACTTCAAAAAGAGGCTCAGGCTGAGGAAAGAAGATTACAGAGAGAGTCTGATGAGAGGAAAGAGAAAGCAAAAATGGAACATGAAGAAAAGGTCTTAGCTTTAGAGTTGGAAAAAATTGAAATTGACAAGCATGAGTAATGGTAATGATTCAAACAAGGGTTCATCTTCTGGTAAGGCTAATAATGATACTTTTAAGATTAAGTTACCAACATTTAGTCCTTCCAGTGATGACATAATGTTCTATCTGGACAGATTTGAACAAGCATGTACAGCTCATAACATAGACAAAGCAAAATATGTTTATCAGTTATCAGGGATACTGACAGGTAAAAGCTCTAAGTATATTAAATATGGTGGATGAACCTGACAAGAACAATTATGAGGTTTGTCAGGGCCGCTTTGTTAAAGAAATATCAGCTTAACGAAGACGGCTATCGTCTACAATTTAAAAACATGTTACCTGAAAAATGGAGTTGAATTCTCCGAGTTTATTGCAAGAATACGCATTACTTTCTCACGATGGGTTGAACTATCTAAGACGGAAAAAACTTATGAAGGACTTATGGACTTAATACTTAGAGACAAAGTCATGTCGTCTGTCAATGAGTCTTTCCTTGCTTTCCTTCATGAACGTAAACCTAAAACAATAAAAGAAATGGAAGATTTCTGTTGCCAATACGTAACTGCGCACCCACACATAACCATGGGTAACTCTAAGGTGAAAGAAGGTTTACCAGTTGCTTCGGCAGCTCCGTATGGTCAAAAACTTTGCTCGTAGATCCCAACAAAATTTTGATAGAAAGAGTAGCGGTAATTTCTGTCAAAATCATGGAAATCAATTTCATGGTGATTCTTCTTCGAAGAATTGGAGACAACCTGATAGTACTCGTTACTATCACCCTAATAATTATAGGCATTTCAAAAGAGGATATGGTAATAGAGGTTATTCCTGCCGAAGACCTCAAAACCAAACAAATAGATGTTCGCATCAATGTGAACATGATAGTAATCGTGGAAACTGGAATTCGAACCAGTATAACAATTACAATAGAGACAATAATAACTGCAGAGATAATAATAACTCTGATAACTTCAGAGGTAATAATAGTCGGGGTAGATCTCAACACAAAAAAAAAAGAGATATCAGCAGGCTAATGCTGTACAACAGGAAACTGAGGCAGCCTGTAATCATGGTGTTGATAGAAAAAACTTTGACGCTGTCACTAGTTCTGCTTTTGACTTTGAGAGAGCAAACAAATGCCCCCAATGCAGTACTTTATTCGAACCGGGTACCATAACTACTTTGAGTTGTGGTCACCCACTTTCCGCTCTTCCTGCTGCTGTTGCGCATGACGGGAGGGGTTCTTTAATTCTACATAAGGGTCTTGTTAATGATACTCCGGTCTCACTACTTTTCGATTCCGGATGCACCACTATTGGTGTTAGACAATCGCTTGTAGATCCATCTTGTGCTACAGGAAGGGTTATTAAATGTGTCACATTTGGCGGCACTCTAGAAAAATATCCTACTGCTGTAATTCGCATTGCCACTCCTTTCTTTACTGGAGATGTGCATGCTTGTCTCTTACCTAATCCTATTGCGGACCTTATTATTGGTCGTATTCACGGAGTTAGGGAGTGTACCCCACAGCAGATTGCTGCTTGGGAACATAATAACATGCAAGCTACAAATGCAGTAGTTACAAGAGCACAAGCTCTACAAACACCCAAAACTTCACTGAATAGTGATAATGAAGTTGATAGCCAAGATAGTCACTTAGTAATCACTCGTGACTCTTTCATAAAATTGCAAGAAGAAGATTCTTCTTTAAAAAAATTCTTCGTTCTTGCGAAGAAAGGTGATCCGAATCAGGATACAAATAGAAAATCTTGGATTGCAATGAGAAACGGCGTACTTGTACGTATGGTACAAGATTCGGCTACGTCGGCACATTCGCAAATTCTTGTTCCCAAGAGCATGAGAGTCCAAATATTGCAACATGCTCATGACTCGCAATGTGCTGGACATATGGGTTTTGCCCGTACGAAGTCGAGAGTCCTTGCGGCTTTCTTTTGGCCTTTTGTCAATAAGGACATTCGTATTTACTGCCGATCATGCAAGGTATGTCAGGAGGTCAAATCTAGAGGACCACGACATGCTGCGCCTATCCAGGCTGCTGACATTCCTATTCGGCCGTTTCAGAAAATGGCCATAGATATTATTGGCCCTTTTAAGGTCAAGTCGGCCAGAGGACATCAGTTTATCCTTACATGTGTCGATATGTGCACACGTTGGCCAGAGGCTATTCCTCTTAAGAGCATATCTACTACAGATATCGCAGATGCTCTTTGGTTGATATTTTCTCGCTTGGGGTTCCCCAGAGAAATTGTCAGACCATGGCACTCAACTCATATCTGACACTATGTCACAGGTAATGTCTACCTTACATATTGAACGATCTCTCAGTAGTATCTACCATCCTATGTCTAATGGGTTAGTTGAGCGTCTGAATAGAACGCTCAAGACTTTGCTTGGTAAGATAACTGAAGATCATCCTCAAGATTGGGACAGGGTTTTACCCGCGGCTCTCTTTGCCTATAGAGAAGTCCCTAATGAACACACAGGATTTTCTCCCTTCGAACTTGTCTTTGGCGCGCGTCCTCGCGGCCCTATGTCTTTATTACACGATCTCATCACTGCCGATGATATTAGCGATGAAACTCAATCCTCATATGAGTATGTCATTGCTCTTAGACAAAAGATCATTGAGGCATGTAAGCTAGCAACTGCTTCATCAGAAATTGCTAAAGAGAAGGCAAGGCAGTTTGCTAACAAGAATAGATGTCTACGACAACTTTGTCCAGGCGACAAAGCATTCGTCCTACTCCCCAGTAGGGAAAATAGACTTCTTATTGCATGGAAAGGTCCGTATGCAATAGTCTCTCGGATTTCCGATGTTGACTATGTGGTCGATATTGATGGAAAGCATAAAACTTTCCACATAAAACATGCTTTCGGAATTTCACGAACGTCCGGACTATTTGCTGCCTATTTTCCAGGCAACGGATGATGCTCCTGCACCTCACGGTCATTATTCATCCCTGTCTGTCATACAGGATGAGGAAGCTACCTTCTCTGATGTTAACCTTCCCCTTCCAGTGGTTCCATTACATTCTACGGAATCTTGGAAAAACGTTTCTGTTTCTCCTAATCTTTCTGGTGACGAACATCGACAAGTCTCGTCGATGTTACAAACATTTCAGGATGTTCTCACTGACATTCCTGGACACACAGATGTCATAGAACATGACATAATTCTTACCGACAATAATCCAATTAGGGTTAGGCCTTATCCTATTCCTATACACTTTCAGTCGCAGGTGGAAAAGGAATTGGATGAAATGATTCAATTAAATATAATTGAACCATCGACTTCACCATATCTTCTTCCATGGTTATTGTCCGGAAGAAGGATAAGAACATACGAATTTGCGTTGATTATCGCAAATTGAATCAGGTCACAAAGTTCGATGCTGAACCGATGCCTTTGTTAGAAGATCTACTGATTAGACTTTCTAATTCTAGATTCTTCACTAAACTTGACTTGTCTAAAGGTTATTGGCAAGTGCCTTTAGCAGAGCATGCCAAACCTCTTACTGCTTATTCTACACCTAGGGGTCTATTTCAATGGAATGTTATGCCTTTTGGTCTCATGAACGCCCCTGCCACTTTCGTTCGCATGATGCGTCGAATTCTGTCACATCGTTCGGATGTCATCGCATACTTAGATGACATCTGTCTCTTCAGTGATACCTGGGAAGATCACTATTTAGGGTTATATGACTTACTGTCCACTCTACGTGAGAATAATTTGACAGCAAAACCTTCTAAAGCTTTTGTTGGTTTTTGGTGAAATCTCTTTCCTGGGTCATCGTGTTGGTCATGGTCTCTTGAAGACAGAAGACCACAATACTTCCAAAATACTGAACATCTCTGTTCCTAAAACGAAGAAACAAGTTAGGAGTCTCTTAGGTTTAATTCAATTTTATGGGGGATTTATTCCAAATTTATCTTCGATCATGGCACCTCTCTCAACATTGTTGAAGAAAGGTTCGCCTAATCTGGTCCGTTGGTCTGAAGAATGCCAATCTTCATTAGACCAAATCAAGAATATATTTTCTTCTCCTCCCATCTTAAGATTACCTACTCTTGATAGGACTTTTGTTCTTCGGAGTGATGCTTCATCCACTGGGATTGGAGCAGCACTGATGCAAGAATATGCAAATACTCTGCATCCTGTTATGTACATTTCTAGAAAACTAAATGCGGCAGAGAGGAACTACTCGGTTTTAGACCGTGAGTTGTTAGCGATGGTTTGGTCAATTCTAAAGCTACAAAGATTCCTCGTGGGCGCACATTTCATTCTAGAGACTGATCAGAAAGCTCTTACAGCTATTCAGACTAAGAATTTGAAGAGTTCGAGATCCACTCGATATGCTATAGCTCTTCAACCTTTTCACTTCACGGTACGAGCTATCCGTGGTGCGGATAATGTGATGGCTGACATTTTGTCTAGATGCCCACATGACTCCAACTAATACTTCTGTCCTATATTCCTATATATTACAGAGTCATAAACACCCTATATTTTCTACAATAGATTAGCACATCTGTACTTACTTTATATGTACACACTATCGTGCTTTGTTGTCATCTTCTTCTGTTCGTTTTTTAAAATGATAGAGGAGGACTGAGTAGTTAATATAAGGGCCGTTAGTTTACTAAACAGCCACAATTATTAATAATGTATTGTACCTTATGAAGCATATTAGTTATTAATTAGCATTATATTGCTTGTACTTTCTCAGAATGTCATTGTTGAGCTGAGGACTTACCTTACGAGTTCTAGATTGTGTACTTACCCTCGGAATACCAGAGCATATGTCCTGGATCGTCATGTAGTTTAACTTTACTATGTACTTATGTCATTACATGTCAAAGAATGTACTATCTAAATTTTCCTATCAGATTTGTACATCCATTTTTAAAGACAATATTAGAGTATGCTGTTTAATGATGATTATAGTAACTTGCATACGTATATTGTGTTTACATGCTAACGTGATGTGTGTTGGTGACACCTCCCCGATGTGAATATTTTTTGAGACATATTTATTTTTCTGTTGAGGTATATCCTCACCAGACACTCTATAATTAGCCTATTGTTTGGCAATTTAGTTAATTATCAGCGCATAATTCGTGCGTTTTGAGCCGCTTATCGCTTGCTCTTTGATATTGGAAAAAAAAAAATATGTTCCACATTTTTTTTTTTTATCGGGAGGAGGTGGTGATATGTTGCGTGATAAATTCTCGCAACATCGTTTTATTTCAATATCTGTTTTATAACGCAAGGGCAACAACTGCTTGGAATTTATAGTCACTTTTCTCGGTAAGCATTTGTCTTCTCGCGTTGGTATCGAATGCAGTTAAGTTTGAGCTGTGGTCGTTTTGCGCTGGACTGCGCATGACTTGTCTTGCTTCTTTGTCGATCGGTTTCCGCCCACCACTAGTGGGAGTGAGCGATTTGGAATGGCGAAAGAGATGCCTCGTTGAAGAGGGGATCTCCGCTATTTTTGTTCTGTCAGGGATGTGTAGTCCTCTTAATGGATATTTCGTTTATTCGGGATAATACCTCTAGTGTATTTGCACATGCCGGGAGGCGTGATATTTCTGTGTATTTCATGAAAGCAAGGTAAATTGAATCTTTCATTAACTCTATTGATTTTGGGTCGTGAGCGATTTCGATTCATAGCCTGTCTGCGAAAGTCGTCGTCACGAGATGTTTTCCTAGCTCACATGTCGCTGCATTGTACTGCATCGGTTGATGCAGGTACCAAGGACCATTACTTGCTACTTTGTTAAATGAACTAGGTTTGGAAAACCTTTATTATCTAGAGGATATTTTTGAGGACATTATTTATACTTCGGCAGACGTGTCTGTCTTGCTGAAGTCAAACTAAGGAGAGTGAACTGATCTCATACATCTGGTTATCTCCTGGCTGTTATAGAAAAGGATGGAGTTATTCACCTGACTACATTTACAGCACTATGAAATATAACATGCATCTGACTCATCATTGTAATGCTGTCTACCGTCTATTGCTGTATTGAATGTTGCTGTGATAATGACTGTTTGATGTGCCTAAACATTTGCGTAACCATTTTGTCACTGTGGCGTCCACAATAAATAATGAAGAAAAACGTCAACGGCTGTTTCAAGACTCATTGACTTTATACGTCGTGAGTTTACTGACGTCCTATGTGGATTGCCCTGTTATTGTTGCATGAACATTGTTTTGACTGAACACATCTACACACTACACAAAACCAGACATGCGGATGCCATCCATCATCATATGGCATCACGCATCACACTCGTATGTGTTGAAGTCTTAACTTTCATACTGACACTCGTATGTGTTGAAGTCTTAACTTTCATACTGACACTCGTATGTGTTGAAGTCATAACTTTCAGTCTGACGCTCGTAAGTGTTGAAGTCATAACTTTCAGACTGACTCTCGTAAGTGTTGAATTCATAACTTTCAGTCCGACACTCGTAAGCGTTGAAGTCATAACTTTCAGACTAACACTCGTATGTGTTGAAGTCATAACTTTCAGACTGACACTCGTCAGCGTTGAAGTCCTAACTTTCAGACTGACTCTCGTACGTGTTCATGTCGGAACATTTTACCTTTTGTCTGAGATCTTAGTTTCTATTCACATTTTGGTTACTTCGTTTGAAATTATGTTCAATTATCAAAGTCAGTAATTGACTGTGAACTTTACAAAAGTAAATAAATTAACTGAAAACAAGTGTCTATACAGCTCGTTCTATTTAAATACAACTACAGACCAGTTTCTATATCAACATAGAACAGTACTTTTCCATCACAAAAGTTTTTTGTTTTGTTTATCAATTTAGCTATAAAGTCTAGAAACAGACTACACGGAGAGAGGGAGGGAGAGAGAGAGAGAGAGAGAGAGAGAGAGAGAGAGAGAGAGAGAGAGAGAGAGAGAGAGAGAGAGAGAGAGAGAGAGAGGAAAAATAGAGAGAGAGAGGGGAAAAGAAAGAGAAGATAAAAACTTGGGTTATAAAAATCTGTATGCATCTTTGAATATTTTGACCGTTAAGAAAACTTTAGACACAACAATGTGGGCCAAAAAGAAACTTTTTATGTATCTAAATATTGCTATTCCATTCTTTGATTTCTTCTATGTCAGGGTTTCTTAACTTGTGGTCCACCGACACCGTGGGTTCATGAATGGATTCTAAGGGGTCCGTGAACATAGTTTCAAATTTTTTCACCACAATTTTTACGCCAAAAAGTATCATTCATGTAACGAAATATATTCTTTTCATGATTGTTTTTGTATTTTAGTATTACTATAAGCTTAAAGATTTTTTCTTTGTAATAAAATTGATCATTTGGATGGGAAATTTTTAATGATGCGTCTACGTACAGTTTTTCTAAGACGGGGTCTGCATCCTTCACTGGACAATCAATGGGACACGAAGCCTTCACCGGACAATCTATGGGACATGAAGCCTTCACCGGACAATCAATGGGACACGAAGCCTTTACCGGACAATCAATGGGACACGAAGCCTTTACCGGACAATCAATGGGACACGAAGCCTTCACCGGACAATCAATGGGACACGAAGCCTTTACCGGACAATCTATGGGACACGAAGCCTTTACCGGACAATCAATGGGACACGAAGCCTTCACCGGACAATCAATGGGACTCGAAGCCTTCACCGGACAATCTATGGGACACGAAGCCTTTACCGGACAATCAATGGGACACGAAGCCTTTACCGGACAATCAATGGGACACGAAGCCTTTACCGGACAATCTATGGGACACGAAGCCTTTACCGGACAATCAATGGGACACGAAGCCTTCACCGGACAATCAATGGGACACGAAGCCTTGACCGGACAATCTATGGGACACGAAGCTTTTACCGGACAATCAATGGGACACGAAGCCTTCACCAGACAATCAATGGGACACGGAGCCTTCACCGGACAATCTATGGGATACGAAGCCTTTACCGGACAATCAATGGGACACGAAGCCTTTACCGGACAATCAATGGGGTACGAAAGCTTCAACGGACAATCTATGGGACACGAAGCCTTTACCGGACAATCTATGGGACACGAAGCTTTTACCGGACAATCTATGGAACACGAAGCCTTCACCGGACAATCTATTGAACACGAAGCCTTTACCGGACAATCAATGGGACACGAAGCCTTCACCGAACAATCTATGGGACACGAAGCCTTCACCGAACAATCTATGGGACACGAAGCCTTCACCGGACAATCTATGGGACACGAAGCCTTTACCGGACAATCAATGGGACACGAAGCCTTCACCGAACAATCTATGGGACACGAAGCCTTCACCGGACAATATATGGGACACGAAGCCTTTACCGGACAATCAGTGGGACACGAAGCCTTCACCGAACAATCTATGGGACACGAAGCCTTTACCGGACATTCTATGGGACACGAAGCCTTTACCGGACAATCAATGAGGTACGAAGCCTTCTTCGAACATAGAGGTCTATGACACAAGAAAGGCTAAGAATTTCCGTTCTACGTCATTCTGTAATAACACGTTGTAGAAGTGTGGAGAATGTATCGTTGAATGTATCAGTCCAGATTCTTTGTACGTGTCATTATCTATTAATTTTAAATTCGTATTTTGTCGAAACATTTACCCTCCCTTTTTTTTTTTTGTCCCACATCCAATAAATAGAATATCTTGTATAAACCAAATTCCGATTAGTTTCGAAAAACAACCATAGAAATCTATTATTTTGTATAAATAACTCGCCGACGTTCGAGTAAAAATTGCCACATAAATCCATTTTGCTTGTTTAAATATTTGGCCGAAATCGCTAGAAACATAGCCATACTTTTTTGTTGTTCAAATAAACATTTGCCATTGACATTTATTCTGTTGTTCAAATAAACATTTGCCATTGACATTTATTCTGTTGTTCAAATAAACATTTGCCATTGACATTTATTCTGTTGTTCAAATAAACATTTGCCATTGACATTTATTCTGTTGTTCAAATAAACATTTGCCATTGACATTTATTCTGTTGTTCAAATAAACATTTGCCATTGACATTTATTCTGTTGTTCAAATAAACATTTGCCATTGACATTTATTCTGTTGTTCAAATAAACATTTGCCATTGACATTTATTCTGTTGTTCAAATAAACATTTGCCATTGACATTTATTCCGTTGTTCAAATAAACATTTGCCATTGACATTTATTCTGTTGTTCAAATAAACATTTGCCATTGACATTTATTCTGTTGTTCAAATAAACATTTGCCATTGACATTTATTCTGTTGTTTAAATATCTTGCGGAAACGTTTAGAAACACAACCCTAGAAATCTATTATCTTGTTTAAATATCTTGTTGACATATTTATGAAAACAGTTATAGAAATGTATAATTTTGAATTTGTATGTTGGCCAACCGTTTAGAAAAATATCCCTAGAAATTTGTTATCATGTATAAATAGCTTGCTGAAAATTTTTTTTAAATAGCCACAGAAGTGCGTTATTTTTATAAATACATCTAGGTTTACACAAATAGCCCTATAAACCTATTCTCTTGTATAAATATTTTCATAATTTAGAACAGCAGTCATAGATTTAACATCTTGTATGAATATCTTGACAAAACAGGTAGAAAAATATCCCTAGAAATCTATTATATTGTATAAATACCTTGCTGAAACATTGTCAAAATAGACACAGAAGTGCGTTATCGTTATAAATACTTCTAAGGTTTACACGAATAGTCCTATAAACTTCTTCTCTTGTATTAATCTTTGCATAATTTTAGAAAAGCAGTCGTAGATTTAACTTATCTTGTATGAATATCTTGCCAACACAGAAACACTTTCCTAGAAATCTATTATCTTGTGTAAACAACTTGCTGAAAATTTAGACTAAATAAGTGGAAATATATAACCTTAACTGGTTATCCAACCTTCGTTCAGAGAAATGGTAATACTGGAAATATCTTTATTTTATTGTACGTATTCTGGTTTCGTGTGCAAGCCCAAGGAAAAATACAAGAAGAATATTGAAAACTTTTCTTACCTGATCCAAAAACTGGAGGCTGCGGGTGATGGTCTCTGGGACGCGGCATCATGCTACAGCTTCCGGCTGGACCAAGGCCTGGAGGGTTAGACCCCATCGTAGGGAAAGGCCGCACTCCGTTGTATCGTCCGTAACCTTGACCCATCTGTGAGAACATATTGGCCGAATCTGGATAAGAACATGGGATGTTGCAAGGATTTCCAATACCACCATCCATGGGAGAAAGCCCACAGCTTGCGGCATCAAAACTTGGCTGATTGAGGTATGAATAATCCATTTTCGAAAAGTCTGGTTTTAAGTTTATTTTCCTGGTTCAGTATAGTTCTGCTTTCTAGATTTCAGAAATGTTTCTTCTTCAATCTCCTGTTTTGTATTTCAATGCCAAATATCTAAGAATGTTTATTGTTTTAAGTCATCAGTTTCTGCTAATACTTCCTGGGTGGATACATCGTTAGACTTGTCAAAGCAGCTTATCTGACACGTCATGTAGACATTTCATTAAGTTTGTTTCTGCGTATGCTCACACAATTTATAGACTCTATTTATAAAATTAATAGAACTATTCACAAACCAATAGAACTATTCACAAATCCAACAGAACTACTCACAAATCCAACAGAACTATTCACAAATCCAACAGAACTATTCAGAAAACCAACAGAACTATTCACAAAACCAATAGAACTATTCACAAAACCAATAGAACTATTCACAAATCCAACAGGACTATTCATAAAACCAACAGAACTATTCACAAATCCAACAGAACTATTCACAGAACCAACAGAACTATTCACAAACTAATAGGACTATTCACAAAATCAACAGAACTATTCACAAAACCAACAGAACTATTCACAAAACCAACAGAACTATTCACAAAATCAACAGAACTATTCACAAAACCAACAGCACTATTTACAAAAACAACAGAACTATTCACAAAACCAACAGATCTATTCACAAAACCAACAGACCTATTCACAAAACCAATAGAACTATTTACAAAACTAACAGAACTATTCACAAAACCAACAGAATTATTCATAAAACCAAAAAGAACTATTCGTGAAACTACAGAACTGTACATAAAACGAACAGACGTGTTAGCACCGACAGGTATTCAGAAATATTAATTTTCCTCTTTGCTGAAAAAAAAATCTTAAAATGACGTCTACAAATAAATACTCCTAATATTTATATATACCGGTAGGTTGCCCGAAGGAACAGTAAAACACCAGAGGTGACGTACCATTTTGTCAAATTTATTTTATACTATGTCCATTCATGTGATTTATTGTCTCTATGACACGAAGACGAAGTAAGATCACTCAAAGACAAATCACGAATATGGCGTTGACAGAATTTAACCTCCGCTATGCGGCTGACAATGTTGAAACCAGAAACTAACAAAATTAAAAGGTAAAGGATCCCGTTACACGTCCATTGAGGCATATTGGGAATATGGTGTTAGGCCCATATTTTCTTGACCATCGGCACACTAGGGGTGATGTGGTCAGCATCACGCCGACCGCCTTAACCTTCCCAGAGTTGTTCTGGTAGCCTACCCAATTCATGAGGCTGGGTCGACCCCTGGAGCCGTTTGCGGTCTAAAAAATCCCGCCTCAACTGGGGATCGAACCATGGACCACTGAACTAGGAAGCCAGTGCACTAACCACTGCACTACCGCGGCTCCTGAAACTAACAAAGACCTTACAGAAAATAAATTGGACCGAAGTATCAAGAAAACAATGACAGTGCTTGTCTCCAAGAAAACCATGACAGTGGTTGTCTCCAAGAAAACAATGACAGCGGTTGTCTCCAAGAAAACATTGACAGTGGTTGTCTCCAAGAAAACAATGACAGTGGTTGTCTCCAAGAAAACAATGACAGTGGTTGTCTCCAAGAAAACCATGACAGTGGTTGTCTCCAAGAAAACAATGACAGCGGTTGTCTCCAAGAAAACATTGACAGTGGTTGTCTCCAAGAAAACAATGACAGTGGTTGTCTCCAAGAAAACAATGACAGTGGTTGTCTCCAAGAAAACCATGACAGTGGTTGTCTCCAAGAAAACCATGACAGTGGTTGTCTCCAAGAAAACCATGACAGTGGTTGTCTCCAAGAAAACAATGACAGTGGTTGTCTCCAAGAAAACAATGACAGTGGTTGTCTCCAAGAAAACAATGACAGTGGTTGTCTCCAAGAAAACAATGACAGTGGTTGTCTCCAAGAAAACCATGACAGTGCTTGTCTCCAAGAAAACCATGACAGTGGTTGTCTCCAAGAAAACAATGACAGTGGTTGTCTCCAAGAAAACCATGACAGTGGTTGTCTCCAAGAAAACCATGACAGTGGTTGTCTCCAAGAAAACAATGACAGTGGTTGTCTCCAAGAAAACCATGACAGTGGTTGTCTCCAAGAAAACCATGACATTGGTTGTCTCCAAGAAAACAATGACAGTGGTTGTCTCCAAGAAAACCATGACAGTGGTTGTCTCCAAGAAAACCATGACAGTGGTTGTCTCCAAGACAAAGGACCCAAATGAAAGAGGACTGATGATAAATGGTAAAACAAAAACGTAGTCCCATAGCAGACATTGTCGTAGGCGGGTGAAGTGTTAGAGATTTCATTATACTAGGTCCGGCTTCGAGGGGCGGGGGTGACCAGTTCCCTTCCTCGCTGCCTTTGCTTTCCTAAACTCAAGAACAGGGTCAGGTAACCATTTACAGCTGGGTAGACTGGAGCGTAATGCCACCGTGTTTCCGAACCCAGTACCTTTGCCGCGAGAGACCAATACTCTAACCACTCTGCCAATCGGATGCTTTATGATACATGAAAGAACATTAATACACATACAATTAATGATTGCATCGGATGGAAACGCATCAGTGATTTTAAAAACAGAATATGTCAAGCAAAACAAGCATTCCATGCAATGAGGATTTTCCAAATGCATTAAACCCTTATAGTTGAACACAAGAACAGAGGTTTTCTGAAGTATTACATCGATCCAAATGTATTTTACGGAAGGCAGTCATCGACATTGACCAAACAAAACAGAAAATCTTTGAAGTCATAGTAAATGTAGTTTCTAAGAAGAGTTTTGTACTTCCACAGATAGCCAACATAGCATATGAGGTGTTCTTAACAAGAGCTCATGAAAAAGCAATATGTTGGTAACCACAAAGGTGAGGAGAAGACAGCTGACCTACACGGGGCATTTGTTGAGAAGACAAGAGCTTGAAAACATGACGACAACAAGAAAATTAGAAGAAAAAAGAGTTAGAGGACGACAGTGAGAAAAATTAAAGGATAGCTTAACACTATGGTATTGGAAGAGATCAATAACAGAATTGATGGAACAAATTACTAGAGAGATATTGGAAGAGATCAATAACAGAATTGATGGAACAAATTACTAGAGAGATATTGGAAGAGATCAATAACAGAATTGATGGAACAAATTACTAGAGAGATATTGGAAGAGATCAATAACAGAATTGATGGAACAAATTACTAGAGAGATATTGGAAGAGATCAATAACAGAATTGATGGAACAAATTACTAGAGAGATATTGGAAGAGATCAATAACAGAATTGATGGAACAAATTACTAGAGAGATATTGGAAGAGATCAATAACAGAGTTGATGGAACAAATTACTAGAGAGATATTGGAAGAGATCAATAACAGAATCGATGGAACAAATTACTAGAGAGATATTGGAAGAGATCAATAACAGAATCGATGGAAAAAATTACTAGAAAGATATTGGAAGAGATCAATAACAGAATCGATGGAAAAAAATTACTGGAGAGATATTGGATCAGATCAATAACAGAATCAATGGAACAAATTACTAGAGAGATATTGGAAAATATCAATAACAGAACCGATGGAAAAAATTACTAGAGAGATATTGGAAAATATCATTAACAGAATTGATGGAAACAATTACTAGAGAGACATTGGAAAATATCATTAACAGAATTGATGGAAAAATTACTAGAGAAATACTGGAAAATATCAATAACATAATTGATGGAAACATTACTAGAGAGTTATTGGAAAATATCATTAACAGAATTGATAGAAAAATTACTAGAGAGACATTGGACAATATCAATAACAGAATTGATGGAAAAATTACTAGAGAGACATTGGAAAATATCATTAACAGAATTGATGGAAAAATTACTAGAGAGACATTGGAAAATATCATTAACAGAATTGATGGAAAAATTACTAGAGAGATATTGGAAAATATCAATAACAGAATTGATGGAAAAATTACTAGAGAGACATTGGAAAATATCACTAACAGAATTGATGGAAACATTACTAGAGAGACATTGAAAAATATCCATAACAGAATTGATGGAAAAATCACTGGACAGACATGATGTATTGGAAGAGATTAATAACAGATTTGATGAAGACAGTCACTAGATAGGCATGATGTGCTGGAAGAGATCAGCTACTGAATTGATGGAAAAAAGCAACCACTGGAGAAATATGATTGTATTGGAAAAGATCAACAGATGATTTGATGAAGACAATCACTGGACAGACTTTATCGCTTATGCATTCTGGCATGGCACTTGATAATGCAATACTTGGCCGCTATGATGGCGTGCAAATAAAAAAAAATATTTTAAACACACGCTTTTAATGCACTAAAAAGCAACAAATAATTTTTCAAAGAGTTTATAGCTTGCAGTCAAAAAATGTAACATCAAATTGATAAAAAAAAAGCCTGGGGCGCTGATTCTACATGAAATTAACTTCTGCATTATACTTCATTACCCACTTATGAATAAAATATATGATAAGCGCTTAAGCGCCCCAGGCCTGTGTTTAAAAAAAAAATTTTAATATTTTTATTTTCTTCTTTTTAGTGTTATTTTTTTGTTGTTTTTAAATGTAAGTCAAATGTAATCGATCCGCTAATTACATTATCAGTTTGTGATAAACGAGTAAAGAGCACATGAGGCGGATTTCATTATTCAGTTTATTACACGGAAAGTTAATATTTTGCTTTGTTTTATTTTTTTTTTTAAATTTTGATAAGAGTTGTAAATTACATTTTTTTAAATGTAGTTGTCTGTTGTGTGTATGTCTGTGCACGCGCGTGCGATAGTGTGTGTGTGTGGAGTGGGGGGAGAAGTTTCAATATTTCTCTCAAGAGAGACAATCTTGTTGGAAAGAATACACCTAGATTATTTGCAGTTATCGCCCATTTCAGTAATGATACAATACCCAAAAAAAAAATTAATATTAATTTCAATTTTATTATTTTTACGACCGTTTATTGTATTGTCATGGGGAATACACAACTATGCCAAGTTTCAGAGCTATTACTCATCTGGAAGTGATTGAAAAATCAATTGCAAGATTTCAAGGTGACAAAAGAGGGACAAGAGAGTGACATACGTTGCAAGCTAAAGAAAAGCCTGTAAATAAAATAGGATTGACACCCACGCCAACCATACTACATACTAGCTCTATAAAACCTTAACAGTAAAGTTTGTCATATAGTAGATACTGCCATTAGGAAATGGAATGTTAAAGACTTCACAATACTCGGTCTTAGCTTTACGAGATGGGCTGATCAGCTTCCATCCCCGCTACCTTGCCTTCTGTAACTCACAAGCAGAAGCAGGTACCCAATTACAGCTAGGTAGACTAAAGCCTGACGCTACATAATTTCGAACCTATTAACTTTGTCTCGAGGAGCAAGAGCTCTAACCATTCGACGCTAGCCACGCTATAAACTAGCCATAAAAAGGTAAAGATGGATCCATAGTAGATACTGCCATATGTGAGTGAAGTATTGGAGACCGTGTCTATACTAGGTCTCATCTTTATGAGATCGGGTCATCAGGTTCCTTCCTCTCTGTTTAACCTGCTATAACTCACAACCGAGTCAGGTACCCATATTTTACAGCTAAGTGGACTTTAAACGTGACTCGACCTATTTTCAAACCAGTTTCCTTTGCCTAACAAAGATAGTTCTCTAACTCATCTGCTATTCTCACCACCGGTGATTCCTCAAAATATATGTCAACATATCGTATCAAATGTAGTGACCTTGAGTCGCCTGGAATGAAACTTGCTTTACAAATTGCAATTTTCATCAACGCCAAAGTTCGGAAACCTGTCACGTTACTTGAAAACCTGTGCACAATTCAGGAGAAGTCCAAAAATTTAATAGTGTTGCTCGAGTCTCCTTTTAAAATTATGGTAATGGCCGCATGTAACACGAATGGAGAAGAAACTATTTTATTGAAACACACAAAAAAACATTCAACTTGTCGGCCATTCTGGGCACAGCAGGACACGCTCGAAAGTACAAACTGATATTACATAAGCAAACAAAGCTTGCATCCAACCAGATCGTAGACAAGGAAAAACTTTTCAAGTGAATGATAAAAAAAAAGTGTGCTTATTATTAAATACAAGTAAACATTTTGGTCAATGATTTTAAAAGAAAACACTTGAAAGCTACAAGTTCGGATGAAGATACTGAGGATAACAAGAACATAACAAAGGCAACACTATTTCGGGTCGAACGATGTTGATTTTCTTTATTTAACTGTATACAAACCGAGATGTTTTCACAGTTATTTATTTTTGTATTATGTGCAAGAAAACTTACCGCATTTAAGACGCGCCGGGGTATAAGACGCACATCCCCCATAATTAAACGAGATTTAAAAATAATAATAATACAATAGGGGAACGTATTTAGTGTATTGCAGACATAATATTGTATTTTGACATTTAAAAAAAAAAAACATTATATTGCACACATCAGAAAAATTTTGAATTCTTTTTTAAATAAAAGTATTTGGTTACATATACGATTGGTTTATAATACCGTACAATTCGCTACCCAAAATATTGTAATAATCTGAAAGTTGAAATGCACAAGTTAACAACATGTTTGTTTATGATAGCCATAAGTTAACAACATGTTTGTTTATGATAGCCATAAGTTAACAACATGTTTGTTTATGATAGCCATGATCATTATCTTATAAGACGCAGGGTTAATTACTTTAGATAAATGTCGGGGGAAAACAAGGTGAGTTTTATCTTTTTTTTGCGGGAAATACGGTAAACGTAGAAGTGGAAAGAAGATTAAAGGGCTGAAACACTAGTCCGACGTGTGGACCCACTTCTGATGATCAGATTGCCTGATGTTGTAACGCTCTGTATTGAGTTTCCTATCATCATCTAGTAGATTGGCTCATGTTGTTACGCTCTGTATAGAGTTTCCTATCATCATCTAGTAGATTGGCTCATGTTGTTACGCTCTGTATAGAGTTTCCTATCATCATCTAGTAGATTGGCTCATGTTGTTACGCTCTGTATAGAGTTTCCTATCATCATCTAGTAGATTGGCTCATGGTGTTACGCTCTGTATAGAGTTTCCTATCATCATCTAGTAGATTGGCTCATGTTGTTACGCTCTGTATAGAGTTTCCTATCATCATCTAGTAGATTGGCTCATGGTGTTATGCTCTGAATAGAGTTTCCTATCATCATCTAGTAGATTGGCTTCATAACAGACACGGAAACAAGTTATGGATTTTCAACACTGAACTTTTTGAAGGTAGTTATTATTATTGTTGTTAATTGGTATCATTGCACCCCGAGCAAACCCATAGGTGCTCAGTCTCCTCAGCAAATATAGAAAGCAATGAATGCTGATTGTACCTACAGCGCGCTGGTTGTATACACGCCTGATGCATCATCTCATATGTCCATCTGTGCTATAAGACAACGGGAAAATACACAGCCAACTCTGCTTTGTTCAGGTTCAAAAGAGAAGGATGAAGTACAAAAATCTACTTATGAACACATCTTTGAGAAGTACGCATGTGTCAAATATTTCGATCAACAAACAGCGGATGGTCAATATCATTGTCAAACGTTTCAAAGAATCGATTGTTTATTACATCTCCTCATAAAGCTCATATTTGTCTAAACAGTAATCAAATATACTAATTTCGCATCGAGTATTTTATTACTGAGTCAAAAAACACACAATCTGTGCTCGCTGTGGGTCTGTAATTGAATATTGTACGCGCATAACTGGGTAACCGATACTAACCTAATCACTTGAGGCTGGGAGAGAAATTCGAATCATAATTTAATTTACAAGCGCACGATCCAGTACCGAATAAATCATTTTTTATTCAAAATTTGTCTTTCAGCTAACCCGTTTCCTTCACTCTAGCGTCTAGATGTTTTCTTATTGCTTGTCAAATCCTGCTTACAACAAGTTAAAACACACACAACATAGGACCATCGTCTTTAGGTGCTGGTTGCAGTGTTGTGAAGGTATCCCCTAGACGGAGCAGTAACGAGAGAAGAAATGCATCTCAACAATGATATAGACCGACTAGGTAAATTCAGTTAAGTGTTTCCCTAGGCAGGTCGTTCTGCAATCTTACTAACCTCTTCTAGAGATCTAATTCTCAAGCGTGCACTGGTGCCCCGATCGTTTCACTTCGAGATTTGATTAGATCTCAGTTCTGCCCAAGTCTAAAAAGATGCACAACCAAATTCTATCTGCCTTATATCTAATTTAGGCCCCGGTTTGGATAAAACGATCATTGAGTTTAGAAAGTGAGATATTCGTTAAACGGCAGTGGCTTATGTACGCGCGGGCGAATAATCGGATTCGTGGGCGCGCTTCATGATGTTTCTTCTGTCACAGGCGCCCCCTCCCCCCGGAAACCACCCCCTCC
Source organism: Oreohelix idahoensis (assembly GCA_024509875.1). Taxonomy (NCBI): domain Eukaryota; kingdom Metazoa; phylum Mollusca; class Gastropoda; order Stylommatophora; family Oreohelicidae; genus Oreohelix; species Oreohelix idahoensis. The sequence continues at coordinate 101,017 of JAMPIV010003221.1, read as the reverse complement.
CCCACCCATGTCAGCCATTTTGCTGATCAATGCCGACCTCTTGGAGTTCCAGACCATTTTTGGCACCGCCTCCGATCAATAGAGCAGCCATTTTCAGAGAAGCTGCATGTGTTTGGTTCTCCGTTACACGGTATTGGCCCTGCTCATTGGATAAAAGAGGTGTGGGACTATGGACCTGAAGAAGAATCGATAGTGCCTGAAAATCTCAAAGACATTCTGCCAATGTTGTATAACAATGAGATTCTTAGTGTTGTTGGTCAGTTTAGTTATATGCGTGTAGTTTGTCTGTAACACTTCGAGTCTATTATCCACCAAATTACAAGGACCAAAAAATATATATAAAAAATAAAAATTATTTTCAATGACCTTTCCACAGTTTCGTCGTTAAGCTTCTTCGGGAAACATACCCCACTTTACTTAACAACAGAATTATGATATAACCGACATACAAGGTCTGTCGAAGTTTGCTCCGCGACGAGGCGAACTACAGGTCTTCCATGTGACAGTTTGGACGCTAATCGTTATGTTACAGAGGAGCATAGAGTAATAGTTTTTGTAACTTGCATATTCATGATATATAACCCTGATGCGTATCCATGTTAAATATTTATGGTGCATCTCTATGATACATAACTGCCGTACATAACTGTGATAAATATCTTTAATACATTTCTACGGCACATTAGCTGGGTACTTATCTATGATAAATATATATAATACATTTCTGCGACACATTACCTGGGTATTTATCTATGATAAATATCTATAATACATTTCTGCGGCACATTAACTGGGTATTTACCTATGTTAAATATCTATAATACATTTCTGCGGCACATTAACTGGGTACACATATATGATAAATATCTATAATACATTTCTGCGGCACATTAACTGGGTACTTATCTATGATAAATGTCTATAATACATAAAACAAAACATTTAACAAACATAATGGTATGTTTTCAGGCACTCGTAAGAAATAAAGAAGTAGAACACTAGACAACACAAAAACAACAGACGTGAGTGTCTAGTGTTCTACTTCTTTATTTCTTACGAGTGCCTGAAAACATATCATTATGTTTGTTTAATATTTATTTACTGTTTACAGGCCTCGGGTTTCCCTTCCTTATGTGTTATGTCTATAATACATTGTTGCGGCACATTAACTGGGTACTTATCTATGACAAATATCTGTAATACATTTCTGCGGCATATTAACTGGGTACATATCTATGATACATATCTATAATACATTTCTCCGGCACATAACTGTGGGACCTATCTATGATGCATATATATGATACATTTATGTTAGATATATCTATGATACATAGCAATGAGACACGTGCATGATCCACATCCATGATGCCTATCCATGATACATATCAATACATTTGCATGATACATTTCTATAATGCATATCTATGAGCATTTAAAAGCTTTCACACATAACCAAATAACTTGTTAATGCCTATTACATTTATCCCAAGACAGCATACACATTGTTATTCCCACTAAAAGTAGAAGAGTTCTCACTAGTAACACTAAAAAAGTGAATTCTGTCTTATAGAAACGAATAACGGATAGTCACTTAACAAACAAGACCATCCTTAGTGGCTATGGCTAGATGGATGTTGGAAAGAAATTTAGAAAGTATAGTTCCCAGAACTGGAGAAGAGAGCTTGTGAACTAATGGTAGGGATGGCACAGGAAGAGTCATATAGTTAACTGCACAGTTCGAGATGCTAGATGTAGAAGAAAGCTGTCTAGTAAGTCACATTCTCGTTAGACCTGTCCTATGCTCCAAGGGTGTTACATAAAAATGTGACTGCAGCTCGTGCTTATTCCCTACCCATTTTAAATTATTATTATTTCTTTGACCACACAACAAAGTTATAACTGGACATTTAAATAATTCAATAACTACAGTTATAAACAAATCAATGCACTTTATTGATAAATGACGTATAGTACCAAAAAAAATATCACCTTGGTGATATCTCTCTATACAGCAACATATTTCACCTTGGTATATCTCTATACAACAACATTTATCACCTTGGTATATCTCTCTATACTGCACAATTTTTCACAAATTACAAAACACTAAAGTGTCGACGTTTGGTCATCTTCACCGTGTTATATGCTTGGGTGTCTTGGTTTTTGTTTTCACGTTAAGTTTTACTTAACTTGCTTGCCCGGTTGAAGTAGCTGACGTCCAATGGTCTTTAAAACATCTGGACATTGAAGACGCTGTGCTCATGCCAGGAACAGTGCTGGTCCACTGGTTAACAGTTCATAATTTCGGAAAATTTGTGTCGTTCGTTGTTCGTTCGTTCGTCGACTATATTGCTGTTATACGCTGTTCAACCAAAGCGGTTATAATTGGGGTATATTGTGCGTTAGGTTCTTCGATGCTAGCCGGTTGTTAGTCCTGAAAAGGACTAGTCCTAAAAAGGACCACTAGCTGACTGTCTGGATTCCTCTTCGTTGTTTGTCTGTTCGTGGTGCTGTGACGTGAACCAGAGTGTTTTCATTTCCTGCCTCACTATCTGGCTTGTGTGGTTTTGTGTTTGTTTGCCCTCCTCGTTTCTGTTTCTTGTGTCTTCCTTTTCTCCTGTATCTGAAATAGCGCTTTTTCTATAATTGTTGGGAGTAGCTTTTCTAGCGTTTCCTTGATTACTTCTTCGTCTGATTGGTCGTTCGTTTTAGTTTCTCGTGTGTTGTTAGATGTAATTTTCTCAATGGCTATTCTTTCTGCTACTATTCTTTTGAGTATTTCTGCGTTTTCTCCTTTCAGCTCTGTCAGCTTCTTGACATCTGTTTCTATTTGTTGCTGGATTCTTTTCATGTCGTCCATCATATGCCTATTGCTCTGCAGATCTATTACATCTTCTCCACTGTCAGTTTAATCTTCGGGAATCTGCCTGCTTTTATTCTCGACCTGGAGTTTCAGTTTCATTTTTTTAACTTCCGCTGTCAGCTGATGTAGCTGTCTTCTATCTGTCGTGCGCTGTTTTTCTGCAACATCCGCAGCCACTCTGTGTTTTGCCTCTTTGAAAGGGATGTTTTTGGACACAGCTTCCTTCATGATGTTCTTTGTTTCCTGAAACACAGGGCAGCCTATGTACCTTGCCCCGTGGTTTCCGTGGCAGTTTGCACAGTACGGCTTGCATTCATGGCCTTGTAATTGAGATCTTCTATCGCCTTGGGACAGTCGCGATATAATCTTGTGTCACGGTTTTCACCACAAGTTGAACTTGCAAAACATGACCAGGTTATGGTATATGTGGTTTATAGCCAAAATGCCCCTCTGATGCTAACTGGCCACTGTTGATCAGACTCCACATTTCGACAACACTGTCTTGAGGCTGTAATTAAGTCACTCAAAAGTGGGAATGTTGTACAATTCAATACATTAAAACATTTAACATCAATTAAAGACATTTTCCAAACCCAGATTATTCCCCTTTGGCTTAGAGATACGCCAAAGTTAGCAAAATTGTTTCCCTTACAATACATCGACAAAATATGCCGAAATAAGAGATAAGGAAGAAAAAAGAGAACATGAACTCTTTGAGCGCAGCACCCAAAAGCAAAGCCCTAAAAAGTAATGTACTGAAAACATTTTTTTGGCTAGCGTTGGTAAGTGTGGCGTATAATGGAAAAAGAGCCTACAGTAATCTGACAGTCTTTTGTGACCTCGTAGCGTTCTAGGATTTGCTAGCTAAACCATGCATTTACAGCCTGTGTCTACTCACTTTTTCGTCACGCCTCTTTTCTTTGAACATAAGCAAATGAAGTGTTTACAAACTTTCGTGACCTGTCCGTCATAACAGGTAGCGAATCAGGTTTGTTTACCTCGTCTCACCACGCGAGCTTATCTGTCAATAATACGATACCTGACAGACCACATGTGAATAACACATAATCTTTTGAAGTTCGTACTCAGAAAAAGACAGAAACCCCTGGGCTCTTTGATCTTCGGAAGCGGGCATTCGTACAGAAACGACCCGTTAGACGTAAGAATTCTTCTGATGTCGGTTAGCAATGCTCGACGGAAGACCGATCATAAGCTTTTATCTGGGAACTCTGTTCTGATTCTCCGTTACTCACACAATAGTGCGAAAAGTAACATCATCTATAGATCAGAGAAACATAATGATATATAAACTGTGTTTTCTTAAACCTGCTATCAGTTGTCACTCAGAAGTTATGGATAGTCTAAGCACGCAGTTCTAGAACCATTTCGCTAAATATGTTAATAGCATTCGTGGGGATTTTCATTCTGATTTTCTGGTAATAGAAATTAGTGTTTACGTGTTTAAAAGAGTTAGCTTCTACCAATTAAAAGTGTTAGCTTTTACCATTATAATTCACTTTGATTTTCTAGCGTTAAAACTAGTGAAATAAAATAACGCGTACATATTTCATAACAGATGTACAGTTATCATGTTAATTTTCATCACACTCTTTCTCACACAAGAAGAGACGGTTTTAGCTGACTGGTTTAAATGCTAGGCGCGACTGATAGTGACAGAAAAGAATTCACGTTTTATTTCATTGTGCGTATTTATTATAAGTGCCTATTATTTAATATCATACGTCTAAACTATCAGACGCCGACCAAATTTAATAGCTACTTAGCGACCGGCGATATTTTGTGATAATTGACATGGTCTGCTGATCGTTAAGCGCGAGCAAGGGGCGGGGAGAGTTGCATAACTCCCTCCGAACTGAAAACTCAGCGCTAGCGACGGGCGATAGGGTAGGCTAAAGACACCGTGTGCCTTTTAAATTTAATCTGGACTGACGAAATGGATAAGAGATCGTCTTATCCCCGTCTGTGTGCATATATGTAGCTATATAGAATAGTAGCATTTTTCCATAAATGTTCCTTATATATTCCTAGCAGACCTGATCAAGGGCGTCCAGCGGTCTTTTTTCTTTTACTGATTGGTTAATGTTGTCTTTTTCTTAGCTTGTGCGTCACCAATTTCATTGGTGAGCAAATATTTGCCAACGATACATGAGAAACATTTTAACTTGTAAATTTAACTGGACTTACCAAACCCAGCAATATTTTTCAATTTTATCAGTGTCGTAGATTTTATCAGATAGGTAATAGATGTTTATAGCCCTGTCTGAGCAGAGGTGATAGTGATGACAATGTGAAAGTAAGGGGTAAGAAATATTTTTATCACGAGGTGATCGTGTAAGAGAAAGGAAAGTCTCTGGATAGAATAATTTATCTAATCCAGCTTATCTGGACGACGATATTTAAATCAGACGCACTTTCTCTCCTTGTACGAAATACAAGTTACACTACACTCAAATGCACACAATTCGGTGACAAATACGCATGAACGTGAAAACAAACTATGAATAACATATAATGGATAGGGGTTGACCGACACGATAACTAAAGGTTTAATAAAGTTTATTATCAATAGAAGATCACAACAATAAGCGTATACATTTTTAGATCATGGTTTACAGACAAAATTGCAAAAGAAGAAATTAATCAAATAGGTTCTCCCCCTCTGGTAAAGGAAAAGAAAAGACGATCCCAACAGAGGTTAATTAACCCAAAAGATCAAAAGTTAACAATAAGTTATGAAATAGTCAGTATGGGAAAAGAATAGGTTCCTAATGTAATCTATCCCGTGACTACTCAGATTAGTTAGTTGCTTATCCTTTACAGGACGTGGCAATCAACCCCCAGCTTTTATTGGCTGTTTGTGATTTTTCTAGGCAATTTTTTTTCATTCAGTAGTTTGCCATTGCTTTCTGAATGGTACGGCGCTTATACCATTGTTAAAAATCCACACAAAGCGATCTGCTACCAAACCGCCTGCAGCAGGTTTCGAACCTGGTATATCTGGATTATGAAACTGCATTCATATGCATTAGGCCACCGACGCCGACGTCTGAGCAACTCAGATTAGTGAGATAAAAAAGAAAGAAGAAACCACATAAGTATATGATGTTAACAACAGACATAAGTTTCTTTCTCCGTTCATTCAATTCACACCCATTCAGTGGCCACTTTCAGACTTTTGCTTACCCCAGTAGTTGTAGCAGGCATTCCACGGAAATACACTAATAAGTAATATGACTATTTAGTTTCAAATTTAAGTTTCGCCAAATCCAGCCCCAGACTCGCCGTAGTTGCTGACTGCAAATTTCACAGGAGTCACTAGAGTCGGTGATTTAATTTGTCCTGGATACAATAAGTTATCTATGCCTTCAGTTGGTAGTAGTAAGGTTCATGCGTGGTGATCGCCGAAATAGGATGAATAGAACATATATAGTTCCTATGTTGTTTAGCCTCAGGTGGTTGAGACGCTAGGTTAAGTTACACAAATGTTGCTGTCAATATATTTTGCCACAGCTGGCTGATGAAATTGATATAAGTAAATCTGGTAATAGTTCTGGTTCAGTTAATATTATAATTTAATGGTTCTATTCTGGTTTCTCTCATGAGAATGAGGAAAATTGGACCACACAAGTCACAGCAAGAAGCTCATCAATATTAAATATCCCTTGATGCTTATAATATTATAAGTTCGTATGATCATATATCATATGGCCATAAAAAACCGCTAGTACTCAGGTTGATCAACCTAGATTTTAGGAAAGAAAATATAAACATTTAACCAAATTATCAATATCATATCTAACGCATGTTTAAAATAGGACCTCTTCATCACTCCGTTATAAATTAGATTTAAAACACACGTGTCTAGCTTATCCTATCGTTTTTTAACGCGTGATATGAACACTAGTGTAACTGTCTTTTTCTCTCTTGTAGAGGTGATCACTTGCATAAGACAGCATACATGTTGTTAGGTGTGTAGTGCTGGCGTATGATGAGCTGAGTGTGGGTGCGAATGAAGGCGCGAATGTGTTTAGGCTTGTATATGTTGTGTAATGCAACCCATACACTCACATGCAGTAGTCAAGGATGCTTGAACACTGCTGGCACGTTTCAAAACATTTATTGACGATAACACACATAGCATCAACAGGAACAGTCAGTGTAAACAAAGTCATGCTGACCGGAAATCGTTAGGTATACATCAGGCATTCAAAAAAGGCTGGTAAACATTCCAATATTCGTGCATGGTCAATAATAATGTTCTTCGATGACAGTTCGTAATGCCGCTTTGGTATCTCTGACTAAACGCGTCAGATACCTTAATCACTTTGATATACAGGTACAACTTGGCATTCCCCGCCAATTGCACATTATCAGGCTGTAATATATTAGCCTTAACACAGGCCTCGTTATGACGTCATCTGTGTACTTCTTCTAAGCAGGTTAACATCAACCCTGCAGTAATGCTTATGTAGACATAAATACCGCCAATCTGCGGTTCCCACAATATAACTTCGTCACTGGACTTCTGGATAATATAAAGACTAACAGTCTTGGAAGGCTACCTTGAGCACGAAAATATAAGTTCTGAAATGTGGGACCGGTGAGCTGTAGTTCACAGACTAGGTAATCCTTTAACATGTTCTGCCACAGAAAGCGTAATAATGAAAAAAGTCGGTATTACCTGGAACCGAATCCTCAGAACACAATAAGGAACTCTGTCGTCATTCCGACGCACAGAGATTCACTGGGGATAACTGACAACGCAGTCACTTCGAAGATTCCTTCCCCAAAAAACAATGGACATCCGTCCCTCAGAAGCCAGGACACCTCACGGCCTCACGGAAGTCTAATCACTTCCCGCTTAAAACCTGCGCATGGGCACAAGCCCGAACTGTTTACCTTTGACCCTATCTTCATACAAGTCAAACCCCAGAAGATCACCCAACAGGGAAGACAACCCCTAATCAACCTGACACCGCAAGGTAAAGACCCAATTATTCACCTTTGACTAGGGTGAAAAATCATAAGACAAATAACTTGACATATGACTCCGTCGAAAATGACAGCAACAACTAGTCATTTAAAAAATTACATAAAATGGATAGAAGTAAATAATATATACCGTCTGTAGACAGTTATTTAATGTATGTACTAGTCAATTTAAACCATCTCTTACTGGGAAATAGCAAGTAATTAAAATCACTTTACGGCTAAAAAGATTTAGCTATAAGTTATTTAATTAGCACAGAAAATCTCAGTGAAATATAATGAAAACTTTCAACACACTAAATCACTTAAAGGCTAGCATATAAATTACCGCAATCAGAAAAATGAAACACTCCACGAAAATCTAATAATTTTCACTCTGTACGAGAAATCTAAGATATCGAGCTAGTGAATTTCAGATAGATTTCTGAACAACTGATCATGGCTATCGGAGAGACATGGTGTATATCCGTAAATTCCGTTCTATCGCTCTTTAATGCAAAAGTCACACCCACTGCCAGACCTGAGCCCATTTGCCGTTCGATTCTTGAATCAAAGGTAATTTTACCACCTCTGCCGCCGACAACCTCTCTGGCTTGACTTTCATCATCTCCGCCTTGCCGAATATCAGTGTAACAGTTATTGGTTCCAACCACTGTAGCATGTCAGTGAGTGATTCCACTGCAGAACGTAGTGTGGTTAGGGGTAACTGCTATGCTCATACTTTCATACGCCACACAGGCAAACACTGTAGAATTATGAAATTCGGGTGAACAGTGGCCACTACTGTAGAGGGTCGTATTATAATGATGATGATGTTGAATGTAGAAGTCATGAAGCATTGATAACGACTGGTGACGTTTCAAACGGTTTATTATGGGACGATACAAAGCCCGCTGACATCAATACATACACTGTCATCTGAAAAAGGTACACAATGTCATGGACGTAATCACACGTCAATACACCTCTTTAGCAAACCACATGCCGCATAAACAGCAGGCTTCTTTAGGTAAATAAATGTTAATCCTTTTAATCATCTCCGACCAAACTGGTCAAGTACCTCTGGCAAAAATAGGCCGCATAGACAGCGGGCTTCTTTAGGTAAATAAATGTTACTCTTTTAATCATCTCCGACCAAACTTGTCAAGTACCTCTGGCAAAATAGGCCGCATAGACAGCGGGCTTCGTTAGGTAAATAAATGTTAATCCATATATCAAAATATTGTTACCTGCTCTGCACTCCAGGAAACAAACACACAAGAAACACTGGCCATATCCTAGGCTTTACCGAACTATGCCAGAATCACAATCCAGGGGAATCTTAAACATATTTAATATACACAGAACTCTGATCCCCTATTACACTGCCAGAAAAACATGGCGGGACACCCTCTCCACTCAAATCGCTCAGCCAGACTGCCCAACCAAGCAGTCTTTCGGCCCCCGCCAAAACCTTGGCGCATGCGCGAATCATCGCGTAACTTAAGTTTAGTTCACCACTGGAACGTACTGGGACTGTTCTAAGAAAATCTACGAACAGAACCTTATATGGGCATATAGCTAGACAATAGCAAGCCCAAGGGGAGATAACAACTAAATCTAACTTATTCCATAAATATTACACCTGGTTAACTCTCTTAGACCACAAGTATAAAAAAGCAATATAAAAAAGGGTCACATTCCTAACTTACAACAAACTGACTCTTAACAATCAGCTACGCAATTAATTCCCCTGAAAGTTTTACAATCCAAGATCCGTCTGAGATTTAACATCGCCCTTGATCAAAGAATCTATTACGCCATGCTCCGCGCTCTCTCTGTTCCACCGTGCTTAATTGCCAAACGGCTCACGTGTTAATTGCACTTGTGAATCCGGCGTTCCTGTTGCAAAAAAAAAAACTAGATGAGGAGGGGCAAAAGTAGATGATCACTGCTGCACTATTTCCATCTCTGACAATCAGCCCACTGGGGTGTGAAAAAAATAACATTTATTTCCGACTTCTGACAGTCGTATTCAAGCGTAGCATCCAGAGTTTACGCTGTTTCAGAATCGACACTCTACCATAGAGCCAGCTTATAGGATTATCATCATTTATCAATTGTAACATTTTTAACAACCAGATGTTTCTGCTATACAGAAGGTGTGAATTATAACATCTTCTTGTGATAATAACACCACGATCTGTATATGTACCGCGCTCTCTCAAATTCAGTTATCAGAGTCGCTCAGGAATTCTTGGAGAATCTAAACACGACGGACTAGAACCATTCTTCGCTAAATGTGTTAAATTGTCCCGTGAGGATTTCATTTTCTGATTTGTGGTAATAGAAATTGTTCTTAAGTGTTAAAATGTGTTAGGTTTACCATTTTTATTCACTATAATTCCCTAGCGTTTAAAACTAGTGAAATAACCTAACGCATAGATATTTCTTGCCAGTCGTTCAGAGTAATGTAATTTCAAACACCCCATTTTTCTTACACATGAAGATACGGCTTAGCTGACTGAGATTATTAAGCGTGATGGATGAGTGACCGAATAGAATTCGCATTATATTTCATTGTGTGAAATTAAATAAGTGACTAGAGTTAATGTTATGTGACTAAACAATAGACGCCGACAAATTGCTAGTAGTGACTGGCGATTTTTGTTAAAGTGCGCGTACGGATAAAGTAAATAATATGTAATTGACTTTGTGCGCTGTGCATTTTCTCGCGGGCAATAACGGGGGAGGGCACATACCCTTTTTCCCGACATGCCATAGTGGAAAACTTACGGGTGGATAGGATAGTAGCAGTTTTTTAAAATGTTCTTTTCTTCCTTATCTAGCACATTATCAACACCAGCGGCCAGCGGTTTAACATTACCAGTACCATTATTATTATATTGGGTCTTCGATTTTTGGACTACTTCGGTCCTCCTTCTTCATTCAGTGAAGGATTAAGGGTGTCTTCTTCGTGGCTACCAGTCCCAAGTTCCTTCGTGAACCGGTTGGGCCCAAGAGATCAATAAACATTAAGAATAAAATCATAACTGGACTGTACATTACACAGAATTATTTATCCAATTTTTCCAGCCTACTGGGCATACGAAAGAACAAATATTCCTGACGTTTGACAGCCGTGGCAACGGAGTGATCCAGGAAACTAAGCTGTTTCAAAATCAGCACTCACCATAAGAGCCAGCCGATAGGATTTACCATCATTATCAGTTTTTACATATTGTAACATTTGTCTTAGCAACCAGATGCTTAACAATACAGGAATTACTTTTCTCCTTTTGCAACTGTGAACGTCCCGAGCACGTCTTGCTTCAGTAACTATTTGCGGTGACACATGATTCATCCAGGAGAAATTAAACCACCAAAACTGGCGTCCACCTTGTAATTATTATTCGATATAAAGGCTGGACAGGGGCCATATTTGGGCAACCCACCTGGCAGTATAGGTTCAGTCTATTGTAATTTTTCAAGGGATACCAACACCCGATTAGGTAAGCAAGAGTGTTTGTGACCACATATGACAGAGTGAGAGATAGAGAGTGAATATTTTCCTTTGTTACAATCGTTGTACTAACTTCTTATTTTATTTCGCTAAACTGAGTTCTTTACTGAGTAGTAATTTAGTGGGGAATTTGTTCTTCATATTCTATTCTGTAACCTAGTGCTTAATTTTGACTTTTGGGTTATTAACTTCTTTGGGGATTTTTTCTCAACAAAGGGAGGGCACTTATTCGGTTATTCTCATATATCTGTAAACATGATTTATTTCACTTCTCTATATGTTTGATGTTGTAACAAGTTTAATGATAATAAACAACAAAAAGAACTTACATTTGTGTGTTGGTCAGACCCATACCCAATTAACCATAGTTTTTCACGTTTTGTGTGTCGTGTTGTCACATAATTGTGTGTGGGCGTGTTTAGTTAAACTTATCTTTATAGAGACAAGGGGTTGGAAGAGTGTCTTACACTACAATATAGTCGTATAGATAGGCTGGACTAGAGAAACTATTCAGTCCAGAGACAACTTTTTCTCCTTAACTATTCACTCGTGAAATCTATTTCTACACCTTTATTCTCACCTATTTACCACTATCACCTCTGCTCAGACGGGACCATATATATCTTCCAACCTATCTAAAAATATACGACACTAGTCTTTATTTGTTAGAGGATGGACTGGGGCTAATTTGGGAAATAAACCTGACATTTTATATAGTCAGGAAAAATTGTAATTCCAAGGGATATCACTAAGAGTAGGTAAGAGTGATTGAGTGGCCACTGTATGAAAGAGAGAGTGAATATTTTTCTTTGTTACAGGGACTTTACCAAAATTGGATTTGCTTAAACTTGTTAACTTAAGCCATGCCAGCAAAATACTATTACAAATCATAATGAAAAGGATGCAACAGAAGCTAGAAACAGAAATAAACGAAGTACAAGCGGGTTTTCGACCAGGTAGAGGCACTAGAGATCATATATTCAACATGAGGATCATCATAGAAAAGTGTAGAGAATTCAACGTTGACCTACATACTTGTTTCATTGACTACACCAAAGCTTTTGACTGTGTACAACATCAGCAGTTATGGGCTATTATGAAAAATATGGGATTTCCAAACCACCTTACACAACTCATCTCACTGCTGTACCAAGAACAACAGGCAGCCGTAAGAATAGAAGGGGAAACATCAGAATGGTTTGAAGTACAGAAAAGAGTAAGACAAGGCTGTACCCTTTCCCCTTACCTGTTTAACATTTATGCCGAGAATATCATGAGAAACGTAAGAGATGACCAAGAACACACAGAGTTTGACTCATTTAACATCGGCGGGTACCAGATCCCAGAAATCAGATATGCTGACGACACAGTCCTCTTATCGACCAACCCAGAAGGACTTGAATAATTAATTCTGTCCACCAAAAAACACAGCGAGGCCCAGAATCTATACCTAAACACCAAGAAGACCAAAGTATTGACAACAGACAAAGTAAAGACCAAACCAGAAATTGAAATTGATAACGAAGAACTGGAAAGTGTTAATGAATTCGAATACTTAGGATCAATCATCAACAGCTCTGGCGACTGTGCAGTAGAAATTAAAAGAAGACTTGCAATTGCTTCACATAAACTAATACAGATGAAAAACCTATGGCAAGGCACAAGCAAAGAACAAAGTTACAACTGATCAGAGCATGTATATTCCCAGTAGCAACATACGGCTGCGAGACTTGGACACTCAATAAAACAGTTGCAAAAAAGATTACATCATTCGAAATGAAATGCTACAGAAGGATGTTGAGAATACCCTGGACAGAAAAAAAGACCAACAGAGAAGTACTGCACTCATTAAACATACAGGAACATTGGCTTTTAAATACCATCGCAATAAGGAAGCTGAAATTTTTCGGTCATATAAAAAGACATAATAGTCTGGAAAAAATAGTGATGGAAGGCATGGTCTGGAGGAGGGCAAGGTGGTCTTGTACTAACTTATAGATAGATAGGCTGGGAAATAGAGAAACTTACTCATTTCCTGAGACATATCTTTCACTTATAAGCTATCACCGTTGAAAATCCTATTTTCTCACACCTTTTTTCTCCACGTACTTATCACCATCCACTCTACTCAGACGGGACAAAACACTAATCTCACAACCTATCTGTACGGACAGTAAGTCCTAACAATGTACTTCTAGACTGAGCCAATGTTGTCCAGGAGTGAGGTTATGTAGTGGTGAAAAACCATCTTCCTTCGAGCACAAGGCAATATATGGACATGAGGATTTATGTTCAGCATTACATTAATTTTAAAATATTCATCAGTGTCAATGTAACATTAATTCACTAAGATATTTAGTAAGTTTGTATAGACATTACCCTCAACACAGAAGTTACTTCGAAGTCTGCGCTGTTAGAAGCTCTTTCGATCTACAAATCGCTCACAATTGCTGTCAGTTGTGGCTTCTCTCTCAGTTTTCTTGTTATGTTGTGGTTAAGATTTTCTAAAAATAAGAATCAATGATATCTTTTTTTATTTTCAGCTCTGTCTTTCAACATGAGGATCATCATAGAAAAGTGTAGAGAATTCAACGTTGACCTACATACTTGTTTCATTGACTACACCAAAGCTTTTGACTGTGTACAACATCAGCAGTTATGGGCTATTATGAAAAATATGGGATTTCCAAACCACCTTACACAACTCATCGCATTGCTGTACCAAGAACAACAGGCAGCCGTAAGAATAGAGGGGAAAACATCAGAATGGTTTGAAGTACAGAAAGGAGTAAGACAAGGCTGTACCCTTTCCCCTTACCTGTTTAACATTTATGCCGAGAATATCATGAGAAACGTAAGAGATGACCAAGAACACACAGAGTTTGACTCATTTAACATCGGCGGGTACCAGATCCCAGAAATCAGATATGCTGACGACACAGTCCTCTTATCGACCAACCCAGAAGGACTTGAATAATTAATTCTGTCCACCAAAAAACACAGCGAGGCCAAGCATCTATGCCAAAACACCAAGAAGACCAAAGTATTGACAACAGACAAAGTAAAGACCAAACCAGAAATTGAAATTGATAACGAAGAACTGGAAAGTGTTAATGAATTCGAATACTTAGGATCAATCATCAACAGCTCTGGCGACTGTGCAGTAGAAATTAAAAGAAGACTTGCAATTGCTTCACATAAACTAATACAGATGAAAAACCTATTGCAAGGCACAAGCAAAGAAACAAAGTTACAACTGATCAGAGCATGTATATTCCCAGTAGCAACATACGGCTGCGAGACTTGGACACTCAATAAAACAGTTGCAAAAAAGATTACATCATTCGAAATGAAATGCTACAGAAGGATGTTGAGAATACCCTGGACAGAAAAAAAGACCAACAGAGAAGTACTGCACTCATTAAACATACAGGAACATTGGCTTTTAAATACCATCGCAATAAGGAAGCTGAAATTTTTCGGTCATATAAAAAGACATAATAGTCTGGAAAAAATAGTGATGGAAGGCATGGTCCCTGGAAAAAGGGGAAGGGGTTGACCTAGACGACGGTGGACCCAGGACATCACAGAGAATCTGAACTTTTCTTTGGCTGATTCAGGTCGACTTGCCCAGAATCGTGATGCGTTCAGAGCAGCTGTAATGGAGACAACGTTCTGGAAATAATACGTCACATGATGATGTTAACTTTACTGGGTAGCCTATAGTAGGAACTTGTTTACTTTACTGTCTACTCTGTACCATAGTGCAAACCTTCGACCTTCGGTTTTTTAACTTTTTGGGTTCTTTTCTCCATAAGAGGAGGGCACATTTATTCTGCTATTTCATATGTATGTAAATCTGATTTTATTTGAACTTTCTTTAGATATTTGATGTTGTCAAGTTTAAAGGATAATAAACAACAAAAGAAACTTAACTTTGTGTGTTGGTCAAACCCATACCCAATTAACCGTAGTTTTTCACGTTTGTGTGTCTTGTGTGAGTGTGTGTGTGTGTGTGTGGGTCGGTGGGTGGGTGGGTGGGTGGGTGTGGTTAAACTTATATTTATATGTATGAGGAGGGCAAGGTTGTCTTGTACTAACTTATAGTCGTATAGATAGGCTGGAATAGAGAAACTTACTCATTCCAGAGACATATCTTCTCCTTAAGCTATCACCCGTGAAATCTATTTCTCACACCTTTTTCTCACGTACTTATCACCATCCACTCTACTCAGACGGGACAAAAATAACTCACAACCTATCTGTACGACAGTAAGTCCTAACAATGACTTCTAGCTGAGCCAATGTTGTCCAGGAGTGAGGTTATGTAGTGGTGAAAACCATCTTCCTTCGAGCACAAGGCAATATATAGACATGAGGATTTATGTTCAGCATTACATTAATTTTAAATATTCATCAGTGTCAAATGTACATTAATTCACTAAGATATTTAGTAAGTTTGTATACATTACCCTCATACACAGAAGTACTTCGAAGTCTGCCGCTGTTAGAAGCTTCGATCTACAAATCGCTCACAATTGCTGTCAGTTGTGGCTTCCTCTCAGTTTTCTTGTTATGTTGTGGGTTAAGATTTCTAACAATAAGAATCAATGATATCTTTTCAGCTCTGTCAGATCTTTAAGTGATTTTAGGAAGTAAGGAACTGTGTCTGAGACGGGTTAATGCCACGTAGATCTTACCCTTTCTTTCTCGAAGGTCCGCGCATGGGTTCACTTTTCTTCTTGTAAACTTTCGTGGGATTTCATTGCTGTTGTGTGAATTTTCCAACACAATCATAATTCCTACTGCCATAATTGCATGTATTTGTATTTGCTGTTTAAATCCCAAAAGAACTATCCTGATCGGGTCATTAACGATAGCATTATAGCAGAAATGATGTGCAATTCAAAATTTATTATAAATACACTAGTATACGTTTCTTTCCCGTGTTATGACAGAGGTCACCGAAATTTGGTTTTTCGCTGGAATACCACGTTAAGAATTTCTGAGATATTCTAGTTCACAGCAGTAACCCATACATGTTGGCACTAAGTCTTGCCATCGCCATAGGTATCACACTTGTCCGTTTACTCCAAAAGCACACTGGTTCATTTATGAAAGGCACCTTCTTTGTTAGGGAGGCCATGAATCCAGCGATTCATGTACACCAGAGTTTGCAAATGATGTGTCATTTCGTATACTGGGGAAACAGGCAGGCGTTTATCTGTTACATCCAGAGAACATTCGACGAACATTTATCACAGAACTAATAAACCTATTGCTATTCACTTCCATTGGTCTTATCATTCTGGAACTTTCTATATCCTAGTCACCGCTGTCGGATCATGTAATACCGATTATAAGACTTTTTTTTTCTTTTGAGAATCGCTTATGTTTTCAATGGGCTGTCTTTCCCCTAGAAGGATTGTGTGCTTAGAACCATTTTATTTTATTTCTGACCCATGTAGCCGCTAACATTATCAACGGCTTTCTCCTATTCCGTGCTATTTTTTCTTCCCTTCTTACTTTGGTATCATTCTTACAGCTTCTGATTTCGTATTACTTTCAATGACTTCTCTGTTTCCTATTGACCTCTTCCTTCTATGACTTCTCTGTTTTCCATTGACCTCTTCCTTCTGTGACTTCTCTGTTTTCTATTGACCTCTTCCTTCTATGACTTCTCTGTTTTCTATTGACCTCTTCTTTCTTATCCCAAATTCCCTTCCTGTCCTGATCGTATGATATTTCAAATAACTTTAGTTTATCGCTGGATACAAGAAATGTATTCCTCTACGTTCAGGTTTTAGCCTTCGAAATCTGCAGACCTGTTGCCAGGACGAAGCCCATAGCCTTTTCCAGGTCCATGCAGCAGCCTCATAACTTCTGCCTGAATTTATCACCCTCTGTCCAGGTCTGGCGTAGTAGGTCATCGTGGACCGAAGAATATGTTGAGGGGTTTGGCTTCCGGTTGCACGTGGACCCAAGCAGCTAATATTTCCCATTGTTTTTGTTTAATATGCTTACCTCCCCTTTAAGGGGTCGTAACATTTTTGTGTGTCAAATGAATTAACTTAGTTCTCCTTGTCTTTCCCTTTTGTTTTATATCGTTTGTCCTTTATCGAAGATCTATAGCCGTAATGTAGGCAATTCTATTTGTCCTGTCTTCTAGTAATAACACATTACATACTTTCCTTTACCTCGCCCTACTTTCCAATATGGAAGCCTTACAAATTTTGTGAAGTAGAAAAAGAATTATTTTGTTCAAAAGTAGACCATTCTTTAGGCTGATCGTTACGAAACTGGCTTTTACAATGATTATACACTTGTTCTACGAAACTGGCTTTTACGGTGATTATACACTTGTTCTACGAAACTGGCTTTTACAGTGATTATACATTTGTTCTACGAAACTGGCTTTTACAGTGATTATACACTTGTTCTACGAAACTGGCTTTTACAGTGATTATACACTTGTTCTACGAAACTGGCTTTTACAGTGATTATACACTTGTTCTACGAAACTGGCTTTTACAGTGATTATACACTTGTGCTACGAAACTGGCTTTTACAGTGATTATACACTTGTTCTACGAAACTGGCTTTTACAGTGATTATACACTTGTTCTACGAAACTGGCTTTTACAGTGATTATACACTTGTTCTACGAAACTGGCTTTTACATTGATTATACACTTGTTCTACGAAACTGGCTTTTACAGTGATTATACACTTGTTCTACGAAACGATCTAAAGCCAACTGGAGACTCAAGCAATACTACTAATTTTGGACTTCTCTTAAAAAGTAGCGTTTTATTGCCAGAATGGTTAGAGCACTATCTATACGCTCCAGTTTACCCAGCTGTAAATGGGTACCTGACTTGAGTTAAAGGAGGAAAAGGCAGCGAGGAAGGTCACTGGTCACCCCACCTCTCGATGCTGGACCTAGTATGCTGAAGTCTCTAACACTTCACTCCCCCATGGCAGTATATACTATGGGACTACCTTGACCTTACCTGAAAAGTGTACCGGGTGCAAAGTTATCGTGACTGAAGTTTCGGAACTTTGGTTTTGGTGAATTGTCAAGACTCAACAGTCACTAACATGCTTCGCTGAAGAACTGGGACACAAGGCTGCCGATTTCCCTGACACATAATTCAGAACAGCAATAGCAGAATGACTTTCTGGATTTGCCAGTTTGTCCAAGCAGTGTTTCTCAATAGTGTTGTTGTCTTATTTAGCCTATTCTTTACAAGTATTAATTCAATTCAACACTGCAAATTAGTTCATTAAATCTCTTACAGAACTATGGATCGTAAGACCCCTATTTTCTTTTAATGATCGGAATGAAACAAACTTGCAGTATGTAGCTGGGCAAAGCTCCTCAAATTTTCACTTTTTTAGATGATGATATATTGAATGGAACGTGTCTCATAGACAGAGAAGAAAACAAATAAAGGTCGTAGAAAATCTAGGAAAGAAAAGAGAATTAATGAAAGAGATCAAAATTAGACAGTTAAAATATTTTGCCATGTAGAAAGACGTAACAACTTTCTGTAGACCAAAATAGAAGGCAGAGTTGAAGGCAAACGTGCAAGATGAAGAAAATGCTATGAGTGGGAAGATAACATCAAGAGATGGACAGGAAAGAGTCAAGGGACAGAAGACGTTGGCGATCCATTACAGTCAATCCTCAATGTGGAGAGGTCAGCTGATGATGACTACAGCAACGATGACGATAATAATGTTGCGTTTAGCAGACGCGTAGTCCAATGTAAACATTGCCTTCTTTGGCAATCACCCTTATTATCTTCGTGGATGTATGTAATTACTGCAACAATAGAAGAATTTATCACACGTCTTTGCAAACAAAGGAACGGTTTCTCAACTTTTATACATTTTACATGAAGAATTAACATTTTTCTAACAAAAATGTTCATAACTTAATCTACAGTCAGCATGAGGAAATAGTATTTTCGCTATTTAATAAAATTTCAAAATTTTTACTGGATTCCAGTAATTTTTTTTTTTTTGCTTCTGCAGTTTTCATAAATTTTAACATACATAGCAATGTGATCATTAATTTCCCGTACTGATAGCATTGGTCGCTTATTGTACTCGCAAGGAGGAAGTTATCGATCACAATTTTTATTTCCTCTGATTGCATACATTGTGGACAGATGCCATGTGATTTTTTTTTTTTTTTTTTTGGTTAAGCTAGTCCAACATCTATTCATTCCACACTTTTTCCAGAAGCCCATTCAGAGTCGACTTTTTCCTGCCTGCAGATAGTGCAGGCCACTATTATAATTATCATCATAAATGTCTCCCACGCTTAGTGTCCTGCTTGTCGGAAAATTCTAGCACGTCGGTTTGGAAATATTACTGGAATCATTATTCTGTAAATCGGATACCGAATGTCTTCGTCTGAAACGTATTTACTTTCGCTTGTTACACGACTGCGTCTCGACATTTTCTGAATGAAAACTTGACATTTACACAAATGTAACTTTGGAAGGTTGGCGTGTTGCAAAATGGAGATGAGAATAAACAAAATGGATATGAGAATAAACAAAAGGGAGATGAGAATAAACAAAAGGGAGATGAGAATAAAGAAGAAGACAATGTTGTGGATACCCACTTGCAAAAATATGGAGTATGAACTAATTTCTTGGATGTCTACATGAGGACGCCCTGCTACATTGGGCCATTTGCCTGAAACAAGATATAATGGTCTTCACCATTATGTTAACGTGATCAGGGCACGTATAGCATGCGCAGTATCTTCAAAGACAACCGGAAGGAAGTGTCTGACAAGTAGGAAGGGCTTAACCATAATCATTATTATCCATGTTTCCTATATTAATCATGGAACCACTACTGCCAATGGGCCCCCCCCTCAACGAATCCTGCCTCAAGACATTCGTGTGTTCTTGTAGCAGTAGTTTTTGTAGCAATTAGTGTTACACGATGAGGTTGCCACCCCCGCGCGCACACCTCATATTAGTAACCTTTGACGACATGGCAAGGAGAGGGGTAGTCCTACTCTTTCTTTATCTCATGAGACCCCCCCCCCCCGGGAACTGCATGGGGCAGTATGGATGTCGCGGGTTGTCTCCTTTGATCTGCAGTAGTGGTCCACTAATGGTCCTAATTGGAGCAAAAGGATGAGTTATCAAAACGTAGCAACCTTCACTCAAGATAACTCTTGTCAGATATGTAAATAGGAGGATTGTATGCCCATATTATAGGGAGTCTCCAGCGATTTTAGAATGGCAAGTACAACAACTGCGTCTTCTAAGTTGATTGTAAATTTTATATTCCTCGCCCACTTCTGCGAGAAAGAAATTGTGTGTCACGATGTAACACTTGACTCATGTTGAATGAATCCCCTGCCGAATGTAATTCTGGAAAGTATTACTTGTAGATTTAGCTCTGTTTATAAGTATTTTTTTAAATGAGTCATACGATACGGGTGCAGATATCAAATTCACTCAACAAAGTCATCCATATACACTGGCTGATACATCATAAAACTACTCTAGTAGCCAAAAAAATGCCCCTGAGCCTTCATCCTATGCCGTTGGCGATACTGAATTTAACAATAAAGAAAAAACGTCAGTGTGGCATCGTTGACACACGAAATGTCAAACCATAACAACATAGATTAGCATAGATAAAACATACAATTATAATCTAAGTGTTATAAAACACATATATAATAGGAGCAATAACATGACGGGAAATACTGATCTTGTGCTCTGTCTGCTTCATGTCTTGATGACGACACAAATTCTCCTGTGGTCTAATCATTCCCTTCCATTTCATTTCAACTTTATTGGATCTTTGTTGTCAAACTTATCCTGTCTTATGGTCAGTGGATCTTTGTAGTCAAACTTATCCTGTCTTATGGTCAGTGGATCTTTGTTGTCAAACTTATCCTGACTTATGGTCATTGGATCTTTGTAGTCAAACTTATCCTGTCTTATGGTTAGTAGATCTTTGTAGTCAAACTTATCCTGTCTTATGGTCAGTGGATCTTTGTAGTCAAACTTATCCTGTCTTATGGTCAGTGGATCTTTGTTGTCAAACTT
This sequence comes from Oreohelix idahoensis, assembly GCA_024509875.1. Taxonomy (NCBI): domain Eukaryota; kingdom Metazoa; phylum Mollusca; class Gastropoda; order Stylommatophora; family Oreohelicidae; genus Oreohelix; species Oreohelix idahoensis. Next base: position 79,548 of record JAMPIV010003221.1, on the reverse strand, counting down.
ATCCTGACTTATGGTCATTGGATCTTTGTAGTCAAACTTATCCTGTCTTATGGTCAGTAGATCTTTGTAGTCAAACTTATCCTGTCTTATGGTCAGTAGATCTTTGTAGTCAAACTTATCCTGTCTTATGGTCAGTAGATCTTTGTAGTCAAACTTATCCTGTCTTATGGTCAGTGGATCTTTGTAGTCAAACTTATCCTGTCTTATGGTCAGTGGATCTTTGTAGTCAAACTTATCCTGACTTATGGTCAGTGGATCTTTGTAGTCAAACTTATCCTGACTTATGGTCAGTAGATCTTTGTAGTCAAACTTATCCTGTCTTATGGTCAGTGGATCTTTGTAGTCAAACTTATCCTGACTTATGGTCAGTAGATCTTTGTAGTCAAACTTATCCTGTCTTATGGTCAGTGGATCTTTGTAGTCAAACTTATCATGACTTATGGTCAGTGGATCTTTGTAGTCAAACTTATCATGACTTATGGTCAGTGGATCTTTGTAGTCAAACTTATCATGGATCTTTGTAGTCAAACTTATCATGACTTATGGTCAGTGGATCTTTGTAGTCAAACTTATCATGACTTATGGTCAGTAGATCTTTGTAGTCAAACTTATCCTGTCTTATGGTCAGTGGATCTTTGTAGTCAAACTTATCCTGTCTTATGGTCAGTAGATCTTTGTAGTCAAACTTATCCTGTCTTATGGTCAGTAGATCTTTGTAGTCAAACTTATCCTGACTTATGGTCAGTAGATCTTTGTAGTCAAACTTATCCTGTCTTATGGTCAGTAGATCTTTGTAGTCAAACTTATCCTGTCTTATGGTCAGTGGATCTTTGTAGTCAAACTTATCCTGTCTTATGGTCAGTGGATCTTTGTAGTCAAACTTATCCTGACTTATGGTCAGTAGATCTTTGTAGTCAAACTTATCCTGACTTATGGTCAGTAGATCTTTGTAGTCAAACTTATCCTGTCTTATGGTCAGTAGATCTTTGTAGTCAAACTTATCCTGTCTTATGGTCAGTAGATCTTTGTAGTCAAACTTATCCTGTCTTATGGTCAGTAGATCTTTGTAGTCAAACTTATCCTGACTTATGGTCAGTAGATCTTTGTAGTCAAACTTATCCTGTCTTATGGTCAGTAGATCGTTGTAGTCAAACTTATCCTGTCTTATGGTCAGTGGATCTTTGTAGTCAAACTTATCCTGTCTTATGGTCAGTAGATCTTTGTAGTCAAACTTATCCTGTCTTACGGTCAGTAGATCTTTGTAGTCAAACTTATCCTGTCTTATGGTCAGTAGATCTTTGTAGTCAAACTTATCCTGACTTATGGTCAGTAGATCTTTGTAGTAGTCAAACTTATCCTGTCTTATGGTCAGTAGATCTTTGTAGTCAAACTTATCTGTCTTATGGTCAGTAGATCTTTGTAGTCAAAACTTATCCTGTCTTATGGTCAGTAGATCTTTGTAGTCAAACTTATCCTGTCTTATGGTCAGTAGATCTTTGTAGTCAAAAACTTATCCTGTCTTATGGTCAGTAGATCTTTGTAGTCAAACTTATCCTGTCTTATGGTCAGTAGATCTTTGTAGTCAAACTTATCCTGTCTTATGGTCAGTAGATCTTTGTAGTCAAACTTATCCTGACTTATGGTCAGTAGATCTTTGTAGTCAAACTTATCCTGTCTTATGGTCAGTAGATCTTTGTAGTCAAACTTATCCTGTCTTATGGTCAGTGGATCTTTGTAGTCAAACTTATCCTGTCTTATGGTCAGTAGATCTTTGTAGTCAAACTTATCCTGTCTTATGGTCAGTAGATCTTTGTAGTCAAACTTATCCTGTCTTATGGTCAGTAGATCTTTGTAGTCAAACTTATCCTGTCTTATGGTCAGTAGATCTTTGTAGTCAAACTTATCCTGTCTTATGGTCAGTAGATCTTTGTAGTCAGACTTATCCTGTCTTCTTATGGTCAGTAGATCTTTGTAGTCAAACTTATCCTGTCTTATGGTCAGTAGATCTTTGTAGTCAAACTTATCCTGTCTTATGGTCAGTAGATCTTTGTAGTCAAACTTATCCTGTCTTATGGTCAGTAGATCTTTGTATTCAAAACTTATCCTGTCTTATGGTCAGTAGATCTTTGTAGTCAAACTTATCCTGTCTTATGGTCAGTAGATCTTTGTAGTCAAACTTATCCTGTCTTATGGTCAGTAGATCTTTGTAGTCAAACTTATCCTGTCTTATGGTCAGTAGATCTTTGTAGTCAAACTTATCCTGTCTTATGGTCAGTAGATCTTTGTAGTCAAACTTATCCTGTCTTATGGTCAGTGGATCTTTGTAGTCAAACTTATCCTGTCTTATGGTCAGTAGATCTTTGTAGTCAAACTTATCCTGTCTTATGGTCAGTAGATCTTTGTAGTCAAACTTATCCTGTCTTATGGTCAGTAGATCTTTGTAGTCAAAACTTATCCTGACTTATGGTCAGTAGATCTTTGTAGTCAAAACTTATCCTGTCTTATGGTCAGTAGATCTTTGTAGTCAAACTTATCCTGTCTTATGGTCAGTGGATCTTTGTAGTCAAACTTATCCTGTCTTATGGTCAGTAGATCTTTGTAGTCAAACTTATCCTGTCTTATGGTCAGTAGATCTTTGTAGTCAAAATTATCCTGTCTTATGGTCAGTAGATCTTTGTAGTCCAACTTATCCTGTCTTATGGTCAGTAGATCTTTGTAGTCAAAACTTATCCTGTCTTATGGTCAGTAGATCTTTGTAGTCAAAAGAACTTATCCTGTCTTATGGTCAGTAGATCTTTGTAGTCAAACTTATCCTGTCTTATGGTCAGTAGATCTTTGTAGTCAAAACTTATCCTGTCTTATGGTCAGTAGATCTTTGTAGTCAAACTTATCCTGTCTTATGGTCAGTAGATCTTTGTAGTCAAACTTATCCTGTCTTATGGTCAGTAGATCTTTGTAGTCAAACTTATCCTGTCTTATGGTCAGTAGATCTTTGTAGTCAAACTTATCCTGTCTTATGGTCAGTAGATCTTTGTAGTCAAACTTATCCTGTCTTATGGTCAGTAGATCTTTGTAGTCAAACTTATCCTGTCTTATGGTCAGTAGATCTTTGTTAGTCAAACTTATCCTGTCTTATGGTCAGTAGATCTTTGTAGTCAAACTTATCCTGTCTTATGGTCAGTAGATCTTTGTAGTCAAACTTATCCTGTCTTATGGTCAGTAGATCTTTGTAGTCAAACTTATCCTGTCTTATGGTCAGTAGATCTTTGTAGTCAAACTTATCCTGTCTTATGGTCAGTAGATCTTTGTAGTCAAACTTATCCTGTCTTATGGTCAGTAGATCTTTGTAGTCAAACTTATCCTGTCTTATGGTCAGTAGATCTTTGTAGTCAAACTTATCCTGTCTTATGGTCAGTAGATCTTTGTAGTCAAACTTATCCTGTCTTATGGTCAGTAGATCTTTGTAGTCAAACTTATCCTGACTTATGGTCAGTGGATCTTTGTAGTCAAACTTATCCTGTCTTATGGTCAGTAGATCTTTGTAGTCAAACTTATCCTGACTTATGGTCAGTGCACCATGAACAAGTTGAAATGCCTGTACACTGTTTTATTTGATGTGATCAATTTTTATTTCGCTGTGCAATGCGCGCCGTTTCCGTATTTTCCCGAAAATGCACCATGAACAGATTGCAAGACATGCACGTTATTTTAATGGGTATTTAATTTCGCTAGCACTGTGCAATGCACGCCTTGTCCGTTTCTGTTGGTTACAGTAAGACAATTAAGATTCTCACATGATGATGACGATGATGATGATTGTGTTTGTGTGTGTGAGGGGCAAATGATGAGTAAGGAGAGGTTGCTTGCGTGAACAGTAAATTGTGTAGGCCTATGTGTATCATAAGTGCGAATGAATACCGGTCAGTCTGGTTTTATGTGAGTTTGTCTCCTGCGGGTTTTGTGTTAAAGAAACACGGGATATAGGGAAGTATGGGGTGTGTTTGGTTTTTGATGAAGGGTATATGGGATGGCCCCGTTGGACACACCCTAACATCTGTCCTCTCCTACTCGTGTGCCTGTTTGTGTACGTGTGTATGTGTGCAAGTAACCTCATCATGCAAAATAAATTGATACAGAATCTACTGCTATAATAGCACACGGATACTTTGATGCAGATGTCATACAAGGTGACCAGCTGTAGTGGAGGCTTCATACTTCATACAGAAGCAAAAAGGAACAAATAGTAGAAGTAATGCAGCAGTTTGGTGACAATTTTTGTCGACTGGAAACATCGAGACCAGTGTCCCCAGTAATGATTGTTTCTCTGTCACTTATGCGTGAGGCGTCACGTGCGTTTGAGGAGTGGGAGTCACGGATAGGAAAGATATGGGAGGAATAAAGTGGATAATTATGCACTGCACAAGAATATTAATGCAAATGATCAGTGGCGGCCGGTGGTTTTACACCGTGGATACGTCGATAATTTGCATGCTCACTTTGATGCAGCAGTGTTGGTAACTTCTATGAAATGATGTGCCCAAAAGCTTGAGCACGCCTAGCATCATTATTGATGCATTTATTTTTCTCGTTGCTCTTCCTAAAACTGATTTGAACCTCATCTTCATAAATGTTCAGGGCCGACCCTGGTGCTGTTCGCTCCGTGTACTTCCTGGGGGTCTCTTTAAGAGACAAAGAAATAATAAGTCTAGTGCTCCCTCATGCATGTCGTAGACAGCAGCTGTTATGAGGTGGCATCCTCAACATGTCAAACAAACTGTTACAGACACCACTGGTGCAAGAGCAGGGTGTTTATAAAGTCGCTGTGCAGTGAATTTGACAAATATTTTAGAAATTACGTCACGAATGATGCAAATTTACGTCATGATATTCTGTGTTCCAATGCTGTGTTCCACAATCCTGTGTGCAGCATTACACAACAAGCCCCAATTGAAAACCACATTTCTGGTGACGTAGTCTCGCCCGGGCGTAAATTTCACTGCACAGCGACTTTATAAACACCCTGTACTTTATGCAGACTTCTTGCAAGGGCACCAGCTGCAGGAAAATGGAAAATAGAGAGTCTAGGTATACATGGATCACAGGTAAAGAAACCCTGGTTATGATAGATATATTAATTTAGTCCCTGATAGAAATATGTCAAGTTCCTGAAAGACATAATAGTCATTGCTTTGATGGAAATGAAGCAGTCCCCTGTTTAAAAAAAAAGATCGGTTAGTTAAAAACTCTTTAAAAAAGAAAACCTATTAACCCAGTACTTGAAGCAAATATTGGCCAAGTTGCTAACAGAAATACAGTCAAATCCATGAATCAAAATGTCGATCAAAACTTTCTCCGACCCTGTTTCTGTTTTGTTTCGGGTGTTTTACCCGATGTCTCATCTTACCCCGGCAAGCCTCCGGCTCATCTTCACGCATGCGTGGCAGCAGGCCTCGGAAACAACATGGTGTTTTGATACCCAATCACCCCATTCAGGACCCCGTTGACGTGGCGCCTTTTCCTGCCTGCTCACGTGATTGTATAGAATAATTGCCCATTCTAAATGTCCCCGTTGGACACACCCTAACATCTGTCCTCTCCTACTCGTGTGCCTGTTTGTGTACGTGTGTATGTGTGCAAGCAAGTCCACCTCTCAAGTGCTTTAGGGGTTGATTGAATAAAGTTTTCTGATTCTGTGTATATTTCACTGGTTTCCGACAAGTTGTCAAGTCCAAACAACTCTCAAGTGCTTTAGGGGTTAATTTATGATAAACAGTTTTCTGATTCTGTGGTAGGTAGGTAGGTAGGTAGGTAGGGGGGGCTGAGGTGGGTGGGCGGGCTGAAATATGACATACCTTAAAACGGCTTAATTTAAAAACAAATAAAACCAAAGGGCCGGAATAAAACTAGTTAAAGTAACTGTAACGTTTGTTTTGTTTTCTTTGTTTTGTTTTTTTCTTTGTTTTTTTTAACAATATTGATCTTTATCACTGGAGGTGGGGGTACGGGATTTATTTACTTATTTCTCATAAGTGAAAGATTATCTTCGCTTTATTTTAGGCTTTTACTACTTTTGCTATTGGCCGCATCAGGGTTCAAAACGCGAAACGGTTGGTCTAATCCTAATGGAACAATTTTATATAAAGTACTGCTTTTTGGAAAATACAATTATGCATGTCTTCACACAATCGTTACTTATACCAGCCAATGATTCTCTTTATTATTCTTATTCTTGGAAAATCTACTAGACACAGTATTACGACCTTTGTTAATTATTTGATCTACTCTTGTGAATAGGATTTTTATTAAGATGACACAGTCTATACAAATTTCTGGGTCCTACATTCCATAGTTGCACGTACTGTCGTGAGAGGAACTAAGCATGTGATACACATTTTTTGGGGGGATGCTGAGCTGGTCGTCTGTTTTGTCACAGTTCAATCCCACAATCGAAGTGAAAGCGATGACGCCGTTCGGAATGGTCTCTGATTCGAATCCCATGAGTGCCTTCACCACAGTTACTTTTTCGTTGTCTAGTATCCTTTCTATCTCTCTTTCATTCTTTCTTTCTATCTCTCTTTCTTTCTTTCTTACGAGTGCCAACTATTTATCGATTTTTATTAATTATTTGGAAAATAAAAGTTCCTGCATGCATGTTGGTTATTCTTAGACTGAAAAAAAGTCTGGCTACTTTGTTTGGTGTGAATATTTACGTATTGTTCTACTTATTCTTGAGTTAATGTGTTAGTCCAAAACTAAAACCCAAGAATCATAGCTTTAAAGAAAGTCAGACTTGATTTCTCGTGTCATTTTTGGTACCGTATTGTATTTCAATATTTATTCCTAAGTGTTATCATGGATAACATTGGGTCGATTTGACCGAATCTGGCCACGCGCTCACAGGGGGCCCCGCACTTAGGTTCCTACCTCCAGCTTTGAGAAAAAACGAAAAAACCAAACAATATTATTTCAAACTACATATCCGAAATATAAGCTATTACATTGAATAGAGAATAAAGAAATATCTATGTTTATTAGCCGTAATTTCTCATAAAACGTGTTACCACAAAACTATAATCAGAGGACCCCACCAGAACGGTCTGAATCGGGCCCGCCATCACTAGGGCCGACCATGATTGTTATTATTACAATTTTGTGAAGGATTATAAAGACAGCCGATGATGTTCAGACGGTGAACACTGCAGCAGAGTACGTACATCACATTCACACTCTAAAATATATGTCATCTCATTACACACAGTAATAGTACTCAGTTATTTCATTACACAGATTAAACTTACAGTACTTACTTAGTCGTTCTCCTGCTACCCTGGGGTGTAGAGGATTGTCAGAGAGAGCGCCATACTATCCTATCGGCTGTCTTTCTCCTGGCCTGGTTCCAATCTAGTCCTCTGTCCTTCAAAGGTTGTCTAATGTTGTCCTACCAGCAAACTCTGGTTTGTCTTGGAGGTCTGAATCCCTTGCTCTAGGTTTCCTATATTTGTCGTTGTAGCCGATTATCTCCCGTTCTGCAGACATGGCTCAACCATCGTAATAGCATCTAAGAAGTTAGCCAGGTAACACCGTGAACCAGCCAGACGTCATTCATGGAGGCCATAAGGAGACAGCCCCTACACCTTGCAAATGTCCAACAGGCCAATCACCTATCTGTATTAACATCTGATTACAAGAAACCACATCAAACACATATAATCACTATTTAACAGTGTTACATAAGTTATCCAGGAAATATTAACCATATATATATATATATATATAGTGACAGTATTGTCTCCCCTGCCCTCAATGGTGGTCCAACATTGGCCAAATTTAGAGTATAAAAATGAGGGTCTCCATAAATATCAACCTTCGCTCAAGATTACTCTTGGCAGAGATATAAATAGAAGAATGATGCTTCTACTTCAGGGAGCCTCACAGGATTTTAAAGAAAGGCAATCATAACAGTTGATGTCATTTAGACTGTCACGAATTTATTATTCTCCCGCTCCTTCTGTGAGGAAATGTGTTGAATCGTATTTCTGAGTTCCCGAGCTGAAGGTGATTCAGCAACTGTTAATCTAATAGCTCTATATGGTTGTATATTGAAAACAATATAAGTCATATTGGTGCAGACATACAATTCATTCAAAAGTGATTAATCCAATTATAGATTTATAGTTGCAGATAAACAGGTTTAATAATCACTTATGGGTTAACAAATTAAAATAATTAAAGTTGTTTATACAAATGAAGCACTTATATTTTCCTTACTGGACGATCTAAATTGTTGGTGGATATTTGTCAGAAACGGCCGGCGTGTTGCTGACACATCACCCCTAGTGTGCCGATGGTCAAGAAAATATGGGCCTAACACCATATTCCCAATGTGCCTCAGTGGGCGTGTACCGGGATCCTTTACCTTTTTTTTTTTATTTGTCAGAAAACAAAATTGTAAGTATCCATTGGCCGCGCTATCATAGTACTTAGCTGCCGGTATGGGGACGATTGGCATCTGCTTCAGCCGCTGTTGGTTTCCATAGGTGACTTGGACTGGTCTTTCTCTTCAATAGTCAAATCTAGTAGCTGTATCAGTAAGGCTGGGGTAACTACAAAGGTTGCAAGATTCTTCAAGGCCCGTCTGACGTTTGTGTCTAGCGTCGATTGCTGTCATCGTGTACCACAAACTAAGAGGGAAACAATGCCTCTTTTGAGTATTGGGTCTCCTGGTATGCGCGTCAGGCTTCCATCCATCACTTCATCTTCTTCAGGATTGTTATCCTCCCTGAGCATTAATTTTAGACCTAATGAGTCGGTTGAAAGTGATTTTGGACAGTGGAAGGCGACAATTGAAAAACATTTATATATATATATATATATATATATATATATATATATATATATGTGTGTGTGTGTGTATTATAAATATATACACCATGATATTATCATCCATTCTTTGGTTTCCATGGAGCCTGGTGCCACCTCTGCTGTTTGTTCCATGTGAGGAAACCCGCAAGAAGCAGTCACAAACTCTTGCAGTAGTCGTTCATGTGTCAAGTTATTTGCAGTGATGAGGTTTCCACCCTCATATGCAACTGTACATCCACAAGCAAATTATGCATGTCAAAATGCAAATATAACATGATAAAATGTACATTTAACAACTTACTCTGATTATCGGGCAAACACAGACTTTTTGTACAGGAAACATTAGAATATTATCGGGCAACTGTTTGAATATGCCGTCTCTTCAGGTGGGTTGGGTGTCTAACTGGGTGCACTTGAACTAAGATCCTAGAACTTAAGGCGCAAAGTGATGACTCTGGGGTTACTCCCTTCTAATCGTAGAATTGTAGGGGGATGCTGGGATTTTGTTGGCCTGTCGTAATAGTATTTTATGCAGCAATTCTGTATCATTGGAAGTAAGAAAGAGAGTTCTTCCGTGTTATATAGAACCAATCCTGACATGTGGGAGTAAGTCATGAACAATTAGAAAACAAATAGGAAAGGCACTAAAGGCCAGAGAGATGTGGTTTTACAGAAAAATGTTTAAAATACAATCTTCTTCTTCTTCTTTGATCCTTAGCCGCCGACCGTCAAAGCAGTCAGTGGCCATCACGCCTAGCGGCGTCTTGTAGGGCAACAACAAATTAATTCCACTTTGCTCGGTCGGTGGCCATCCTTCGTACAGTGCCCCAACTCTGGTTCATTCTTTGCTTCTCAGCCTCCACAGTCCTCCGCCAGGTTGTTTTTGGTCGGCCTCTCTTTCGTTTTCCTTCAGGGGTCTAAAGCATAGCTGTTCTTGTGATGGCATCGGGGTCTTTTCTGAGGACATGACCAACCCAGCTCCAGCGTCTGCCAGCTATGATGGTGTGCATGTCCTGTTGCTTGCTCCGAGTAAGCAGATCTTGGTTAGTGAAAAAATACCATGTACAGAGAAAAAGAGTAATGAAGATGCCCTGAAAGAGCAATTACTGAGCGAAGTGCAGCCTGCACAAGAAATTTATTTTTCGAGTGAACTGTTTTGTTCTAGAATGTTCGGAAATAGTTATCGTTGGAAATCGTTTAAAAAATATAATCAGTCAGATCTGAAACACGATTAGCGTTAGGAAGCAAGTTTGCTTGTGTTAAAATTAAAGTGGCAAACGCAAATGAGGGTTATTATCGGACAATAAGTCAAAGTCCTTTGGTTGATTTCTGTGGTCACAGAAAAATGAACTGTTGTCTAGACACTCATTCGCTTGGTACGCCACAATTAAATATGATAATTTATTATTCATTTCTGTGGACAAGATTGACAAGGTTGCCAGTACGAGAGAAAGAGTGTTTATTTTCAAGTCCACCAGGTACGTTGAGTCTCGCCAAAATATGATAAACTGTTTAGTATAAAACAAGAACGATATACAGCAGCTAGCCACGAGAAGTAGGAAATAATAGACCTTGGCTAAAATGATCAGTTAGGCCAGTCTTACCAAGATACGCCAAGAAGAAGAAATAAGAGACAGGAGTCAGAAGAATTATGTCAAAAGTTAGAGAGACAAACGATTTCACATAAATGAAAAATTTGATGACAGCGGAAAATATATCGACAGCAGTGGTTCTCAAGCCATGACCACCATAGATACTAGAGACAGTAGTGAATGCAGAAGTGGTTCTCAAGCCATGACCACCATAGATACTAGAGACAGTAGTGAATGCAGAAGTGGTTCTCAAGCCATGACCACCATAGATACTAGAGACAGTACTGAATGCAGAAGTGGTTCTCAAGCCATGACCACCATAGATACTAGAGACAGTAGTGAATGCAGAAGTGGTTCTCAAGCCATGACCACCATAGATACTAGAGACAGTAGTGAATGCAGAAGTGGTTCTCAAGCCATGACCACCATAGATACTAGAGACAGTAGTGAATACAGAAGTGGTTCTCAAAGCCATGACCACCATAGATACTTTCAGATACTAGAGACAGTAGTGAATACAGAAGTGGTTCTCAAGCCATGACCACCATAGATACTAGAGACAGTAGTGAATGCAGAAGTGGTTCTCAAGCCATGACCACCATAGATACTAGAGACAGTAGTGAATACAGAAGTGGTTCTCAAGCCATGACCACCATAGATACTAGAGACAGTAGTGAATACAGAAGTGGTTCTCAAGCCATGACCACCATAGATACTAGAGACAGTAGTGAATACAGAAGTGGTTCTCAAGCCATGACCACCATAGATACTAGAGACAGTATTGAATACAGAAGTGGTTCTCAAGCCATGACCACCATAGATACTAGAGACAGTATTGAATACAGAAGTGGTTCTCAAGCCATGACCACCATAGATACTAGAGACAGTAGTGAATGCAGAAGTGGTTCTCAAGCCATGACCACCATAGATACTAGAGACAGTAGTGAATGCAGAAGTGGTTCTCAAGCCATGACCACCATAGATACTAGAGACAGTAGTGAATACAGAAGTGGTTCTCAAGCCATGACCACCATAGATACTAGAGACAGTAGTGAATACAGAAGTGGTTCTCAAGCCATGACCACCATAGATACTAGAGACAGTATTGAATACAGAAGTGGTTCTCAAGCCATGACCACCATAGATACTAGAGACAGTATTGAATACAGAAGTGGTTCTCAAGCCATGACCACCATAGATACTAGAGACAGTATTGAATACAGAAGCAGCGACCGTGAAATTAGAGTGAAAGTAAGAATGACAGTATCAATTATCTACAGGAGTTTTGCTGTATTAAGGTATGCCTGCCTCATGGGAAGGTTGGGAATATCATATTTTCAACATTTGTTTTGATCCTGTAAATACAATTTTCAACGTTAATTCCCATCGCCGTCCGAGTGAAGTCACTCATCGATAATTGAGATCATCCATCTTTTGTCAGTTATAAACTGTTGTGTACTGTTGTCGTTGTGTTGAGAAAGAAGTCATCATAATACCATCAACCAAAAGAGCTGCCTACTGTTTAGGGCAGTGATACGAACCCACGTACGATCAGCACAGAGACATAAAAGTAGGGTAAAGTAGACAAGCCATCATCATCATCATTAACGTTTATGCCAACGGCCACATATGGATAAGACAATGAAGGCCATGAAATGGACAAGACAATGAAGGCTAAGATATAGACATGATAATGAGGGCTTTGATATGGACACGACAATGAAGGCTATGAAATGGACACGACAATGAAGGCTATGATATGGAGAAGATAATTAGGGCTATTATATGGACATAGCAATGAGGGCTATGATATGGACAAGATAATTAGGGCTTTGATATGGACAATATAATTAGGGCTATGACATGGACAAGACAATGAAGGGTATTATATGGACAAGACAATAAAGGCATTGATATGGACAAGACAATAACGGCTATGCTATGGACAAGACAATAACGGCTATGATATGAACAAGACAATAACGGCTATGATATGGACAAGACAATGAAGGCTATGATATGGATACGATAATTAGGGCTATGATATGAACAAGTAATTGAAGGCTATGATGTGGACAAGATAATTAATGCTATGATATTGACAAGACAATGAGGGCTATGATATGGACAATACAATGAAGGCTATGATATGCACAAGATAATTAGGGCTATGATATGGACAAGAAAACATGGGTTATGATATTGACGACATAATGAAGACAATAATATGGACAAGACAATAAGGGCTATGATTTGGACAAGATAATTAGGGCTATGATATGGACAAGATAATAAGGGCAATTATATGGACACGATAATGAAGGTTATGAAATGGACAAGACAATTAGGGCTATGATATGGACATGACAATGAAGGTTTTGATATGAACAAGACAATGAGGGCTATGATATGGACAAGATTTTGAAGGCTATGATATGGACAAGATAATGAGGGCTATGATTTGGACAAGTAATTGAAGGCTATGATATGAACATGTCAAGGAAGAAATCTCGCATGGACTGCATTGAGGCATAAGGCAAGTCAAAAATTTTGTTGTTTAGGCTACGCCTAGGAAAAGACGGTAGTATGATAGTAAAAGACTATTATTTAGAAAGATAAAGAATAATTCAAGGTGTAATTTAAGCCTAAGATGAAGGAAATCGGTCCAGAAATAAGGAGGATATGTAGATTACTAGTTTTTCAGATTTGTACAGCTGGACAATGTGTGCCTGCATTTCGGAACACAAAACGCACATTATATAGCAGGAAAACCTTCTCTAAAGTCCGGCCTTGGCCTATATATAGGACGTACAAAGGAAAGGATGAAAGGAATTGTATTACTGTATTGTATAAGCTATTACTTAGTATTTTATACAAGACCTAATCATTGTATGGAGGCTGAGCATGGACAAATGGTTCTAATTAAGGATTTAGAGGAAAATTGTATTCACAGTGAGCTGGATTTGGTTGTTACTGCTATTGTGCCCTGTGCGTCTGATAGCACCTTGTCTGAAAACTGTCTCACATCCCCTACATCTATAATAAAGGGATAGTGATAGAGAATATAGTGGTTAATCCAATATGTTTCAGGTTTTATTCTGTCAATCACCCACACTTTAAAGAGTCAGCCACTACTGCTGGAAATTGTGGTGCGAGAGCCCTTGTTGTCTATAGGGCCAATTACCCAGTATCCACGGCCTGGAGGAACTTCATGTGACTTTTCCTTCCATGTCAGGAGTGTGATAGACTTCAATACACCAAGATAAGTGGCCAAACAATGCTACTGGTCAGAGTATCCTGATGACAGAACTATATAAAAATCAAGATTCTAATAAAGACACAGTTTATGATGACTTTTGGTGGGCATAAGTATAGTCAGTGATAGCCTAAATCAAAGGACAGTGAAATAACAGTGTTATAAAGACATAGATATTCTACAAACAGCTAGTTCAACCAAGAGCGAAGGACTTGCTACAACTTGAGTGACTTGTATTTGGAACTATTTTCAAATGTTTTATTTATTTAAATGATGTATATAAAATTTGATTTTCTTGAAAAGAATTTCCAAACAGAAAAGAAAATCTGTAAAAATAAATTGTAAATATTCACCAGCAGACTTACTTAAATTCTTTAAGTTAAGTTACAGTTCTTGTTGGTAGTTAGATTAGTTAATGCCCCTAGCAGAGTTAATAATAATAATAATAATAAAATTAACAGAGGAAGATCTGGGGAGGAGCAAGTAGGAACTTAGAGTAATATATTACCATCTTCTCTAGGAACTTATACAGCTTGATCCTACCTTTGATATCTATACGCCCTTACTCTTTTCAGAGAAGGGGGTATTACTTATAAGACCAGACTCTTATCTGTGCCAGATCCTGGTATCACCTGATACAACTTTGAGTCCAGGATATCTTATAATTACAATAACATCTACCCTCTCGTGACAGGACAAGATAATTAATGCTATGATATTGACAAGACAATGAGGGCTATGATATGGACAATACAATGAAGGCTATGATATGCACAAGATAATTAGGGCTATGATATGGACAAGATAATAAGGGCAATGATATGGACAAGACAATGAAGGTTATGATATGGACAAGACAATGAAGGCTATGAAATGGACAAGACAATTAGGGCTATGATATGGACACGACAATGAAGGTTTTGATATGGACAAGACAATGAGGGCTATGATATGGACAAGACAATGAAGGCTATGATATGGACAAGACAGTGAAGGCTATGATATGGACAAGACAATGAAGGTTATGATATGGACAAGACAATGAAGGTTATGATATGGACAAGACAATGAAGGCTATGATATGTACAAGATAATGGTGGCTATGATATGGTCAAGACAATGAAGGTTATGATATAGACAAGACAATGAGGGCTATGATATGGACAAGACAGTGAAGGTTTTGATATGGACAAGACAATGAGGGCTATGATATGGACAAGACAGTGAAGGTTATGATATGGACAAGACAATGAAGGTTATGATATGGTCAAGACAATGAAGGTTATGATATAGACAAGACACTGAAGGTTATGATATGGACAAGACAATGAAGGCTATGATATGGACAAGACAGTGAAGGCTATGATATGGGCAAGGCAATGAAGGCTATGATATAGACAAGAGATAATGGACTGAAAGAGATGGAAATAGATAACAGTGCAAAGGTCACCAAGGACAGACGGGAATGAAGGACTGTGTTCCCAAATAAGGAACTTTGTGAACTCAGAGCGCCAAAGAAAACAAATAGGTAATAACCTTAATTCTAATAACCGAACCTAACAGTTTACAATATTGTCCAGCTTGCTTTTAAAAATTCTGTCTGGTAACAGTCTGGAACACTTTTGTCCAGAACTGCACGCTGTGGTCTGAGGTCATCACCGACATCTCTGTGGAATGTGCGAATTTTGTTAAACCCAATGACACTTGCTACATCATTGACATTTGATGACACCGTCACACTCAGGGTCCCTCGTCGTGGACACTTCAGCGCCGCTCTCAGCAGAACGCAATCAGCAGTAACTGCATTAGCGATATTTTAATTTTCCTCACAAAAATTGTCGTTGTTGAAGAGGACAGGAAAAGAGGGTGGAGGGAGGGAGTGTGACATATATTAGAGTGGACAGGAGGAGGTCGGTGTGTTAGCGCCTGTTAGTAACTGTAACATCAGGGGGTAGACGGGGTTGCGCATAACAGCACTCGGTGCAGATGTGTTTCGCAAAAGGTGCACTGTAACAAAATGTAGACAAGGTGAAATTGGTGCAGTATAATCTTCATATCGTAGCTGACTTTGTTGCCTACTTAAGTTCCCTTTTTCACTCCTTATGGAGCACGGAGCCTTGACTGCAGCAGCTGGTTGACTTATAAGAAGCTTGCACCAAAACACTAATGTCCCCTTGCAGGGACGGTTTCTGTGCTATTTATTTGTCATGACGATCTTGTTAGCCCCAGGCACAACCTTATATTGGTCACCACGTAGCAGTCTTCTTCTTTGATCCTTAGCCGCCGACCGTCAAAGCAGTCAGTGGTCATTACGCCTGGTGGCGTCTTGTATGGCAACAACAAATTGATTCCACTTTGCTCGGTCGGCGGCCATCATTCGTACAGTGCCCCAACTCTGGTTCATTCTTTGCATCTCAGCCTCCACAGTCCTCCGACAAGTTGTTTTCGGTCGGCCTCTCTTTCGTTTTCCTTCAGGGGTCCATAGCATAGCTGTTCTTGTGATGGCATCGGGGTCTCTTCTGAGGACATTGCCAACCCAGCTCTAGCGTCTGCCAGCTATGATGGTGTGCATGTCCTCTTGCTTGCTCCGAGTAAGCAGATCTTGGTTGGTGATGATATTCGGCCAAAAGATTCGGAGAATTTTTCTTAGGCATGTTGTGTGAAAAGAGGACAATTTCGACATTTCCTTCTCTGTAACTCTCCAGCTCTGCGCGCCATAGAGAAGCACAGAAAGCACACAGCTCTGATATAATCCTAATTTTGTGTTTGTGCTGTACTGAGAGTACTTCCAGATGTTGTTTAGACTAAAAAAGGCTGTTCTTGCTTTGTTCATTCTGTTGTTGATGTCTTTACTTGCTCCGAGGTCTGGTGTTACTATGCATCCTAGGTATGTGAAGGCATCTGTCTGTTCCAGTTGCTGATTCCTTGCTGATACGGGCTCAGGGTTGCTCACATTGAGTGTCATGACCTCTGTCTTCTTTAGGTTGATGTTCAAGCCCACCTGCTGGCTATACTTATTAAGTCTATCCGTTTTTTCCTGGATGTATTGATGTGAATGTGCTAGCAGTGCAATGTCATCTGCATATTCCAGATCTTCCAATGTAGAAAATGTAGCCCATCTTATTCCTCTTGGATTGCCCTCTGTTGTCTGGCGCATCACCCAGTCTATGATTGTTAAAAATAGAGTGGTTGATAAGTGGCATCCCTGTCGTACTCCTGTCTTCACTTCAAAGGTTAGGTTGCTCTGCCCAATGCTGCATGTAAAGTTGGCATAAAGGCTTTTTATGATTGACACTATGCAGCTTGGAATTCCATAAGCCCTCAGTATTTTCCATAAACTGTCCCTATTTATACTGTCAAAAGCCTTTTCAAAATCAACGAAATTAGAGTACAACTGCTTTGCCATTCTGAGCACTGCTCTATAATGTTCCTGAGGGTAAATATATTATTCACACAGCTTCTGTTCTTTCTAAATCCTGCTTGTTCTTTCCTCAGTTTGTGGTCTACTGCTTTTGAGATTCTCTGTATAATTATCGTGCCTAGTATTTTGCTGGGAACTGAGAGAAGAGTTATTCCTCTCCAATTATTGCAGTCTGCAAGATCTCCCTTCTTGGGCAATTTGACAATTATTCCTTTTCTCCACTCTGTTGGTGTTGTCCCTGTTTTCCAGACTTGTGCATACAGTGGTTCTAATAGTTCTGCTGCTAGCTCTGGGTCTGTCTTAAATAGCTCTGCATTTAAGTTATCATGATCAGGAGCTTTTCCATTCTTTAACCCTTTGATTGCTGTGATGATTTCTTCTTTTCGTGGGATGTCTGTATTAACATCTAGATCATTTTCAGCCTCAGGAACATTCAATTGTGTCTCTGGTGGTTCCTTATTCAGAGTTTCTCTGAAATGCTCTGCCCATCTTGTTTCCTGTCCCTCTACTGTTGTGATGAGATTTCCTTGCTTATCTCTTACTAATGTAATATTGTTTGCACCTCGTTTTCCACTGATGATTTTAGTTATTTTGTATACTGTGCTTTGTTCATTTCTCAGTGCTGCCTCTTCTGCCTGTCTTGCAAGGTCATCCAGAAATGTCCTTTTGTTAGCACGGGTTTGACGTTTAACTTCCTTGTCCAGCTGACTTCCCTATATATTTTCACTATATATTGCCTTTAATCTGGGAGACTTAGCTTCTGTTTTCTTTCTTTTCATTTCCTTTCTCTTCGCTATGGTGTTTAGCGTTTCTGGTGTTATCCAGTCTTGGCTCTTTCTTTCCTGGAATCCCAAGCATGACTTGCTGCTTTCCTTGTATATTGTTGAGATGGTGTTGAATGTCTGGTCAACATCATCGGCCTCTGTTCTTTCCTGGCTTTTGATAATCTCATATCTTCTCTTTACGTCGACCACGAAAGCTTTTCTGGTGAGGGGATCCTTCAGTTTCGTGATAATGTATCTTTTCTGTTTGACTGCAACGGGTCCAGCAGCTCTGAGTTTCACTTTCAGTCTTGCTACTACTAGATGATGATCACTTCCCACATCTGCGCCTCTTCTTACTTTCACGTCTTGTAGTGCATGTCTCCATCTGCCATTGATCATTATGTGATCTATCTGGTTTCTGTCTCGTCCGTTTGGCGATTCCCATGTTAACTTGTGCACTTCCTTGTGTGGAAAAAGTGTTCCTCCAATGACCAGGTTGTTAATACTGCAGAAGCTTATTAATTTGTCCCCATTCTAATTTCTGTTCTACTGCCGCATTTCCCCATTACTCTTTCGTTATAATTATTGTGTGCTCCCACTTTCGCATTTAGGTCTCCCATTACTATAATGAGATCGTACCTGGGTGTAGTTTCCATTTCTTTTTGTACCTGTTGATAGAACTCGTCCTTGATCTCTTCATCGCTGTCGTTTGTTGGTGCATAGCATTGTATAATTGTGGTGTTGGTGAACCTCCCTCTTAGTCTTGCTCTTATCAGTCTGTTGTTGATGAGTTTCCATTCCAGTAAAGACCTTTCCATTCCTTTCTTCAGGATAATGGCTACACCTTCGTTGTGCTGACCATCCTCTCTGCCAGAATAAAGTACTGTTTCCCCTGTAGCTGTTTTTATTCTCCACATCCCTGTCCATCTGCTCTCGCTTATTCCCAGGATATGTAGTTTGTAATTCCTCATCTCTGCTGTGATTTGTCTCAGCTTTCCTGCCTCATTCATAGTTCTGACGTTCCAAAAACCAATTCTGGTTTCGTGTTTTGCGGTCGGGGCATCCGTTTTCATGCCAGTGGCTTCCTTTCGGCTTTCACCACTGTCAGTCATACGAGCCTGAGACTCGGGATGTCCGTCCCGCAGCAAAGTTTTTCCATTTATTGTTGTTTCCGTAACGTACGATTTTTTTACATAAACAGGGGTGTCGGCCCTGTGCAAAAACCCCCAACCTGGAGGACCAGAGTACCAGCTTTTGTCTGACCCCTACCCACGCAGACCAGTCCAGCTTGGTTGAACCTACCAGGAGTAAATCTCCCACTGGCATAGCTCTGGGGATTGTCAGGGTACACAAGCTGCCATACCGCTACAAGGTATAGGTACCATTGATGGCAGACGTAGCAGTAGTCATTGTTTTTTTTTAATCCGTCGGAGGAACCGGGGGAACTGCACGGGGCTGTATCCCACTCGTTTATTTGGGACAAGCCATTTTATTTCATTGCTTCTTACCTGTGTATCTAGGTGTCGCTGTCCTGTTGTTTCTTACCTGTGTATCAGTAATGGTGTCGCTGTCCTGTTCTTTCTTACCTGTGTATCCAGTAATGGGGTAGCTGTCCTGTTGTTTCTTACCTGTGTATCCAGTAATGGTGAGTAGTATGTCGTGTACGCTACGATTATCATTCAGGCGTTGGAGCGTGACTTTTATATAGCAATATACTCAGATCGATGCAGGCGTTGGCGCGTCAGGCGGAGCGTCAGGCGTTGGAGCGTGACTTTTATATAAGGAAATGTGGTGGCGCATTGTGGTGGCGGGTGACTTTTTATATAAGGAAATGTGGTGGCGCGGTGTGGTGGTGCGTGATTTTTATATAAGGAATTGTGGTGGCGCGTTGTGGTGGCGCGTGCCTTTTTATATAAGAATATATATTAGTTCAATAACGGCGGGCGTGTAGGTAACTAAGGGGAGATAAGTAGGTGTTTTAATTGTTGTGTATTGTTGTTTATACAAAATAGTTATACATATGTTACAACAGGTAGACAATATTTAGTTATACATATATTTAGACATATATTACAACAGTTAGACTATATCTTTATATATATATATATACAGTAGAACTCCATTTATCCGAACCCCAATTATCCGAACATCCAATTATCCGAACACTTTTTCCAGAAAAAAAAATCATGCGCCACCAGTCACGTTAGATTACAATTCTGAATCTTTTGATGCGGCAAGCTTCAAATGTGTGCGAACGATTTGTAGAGAATGGGATGGGCTAATGGTCGGTCACTTACGTACAGGAAGTCAGTTAGATCATAAAGTCAGTTAATATCTGGTTTACCAATCCAGTGTACATGTGCGTTCTAGGTAGAACACAGGCTAAACAGACAGTTCAACTTAAAATAATTGTGTCTGCTACTACAGCAGAATAATTTTGGTGTACAAGTATTTCTCTGTGCGATATAGCATCTTCCAGTAGGTCTAAAGCATATAAAAGGAACCGCAATGTTTTGTCAATTAAAACGAAAACAGAAATTATCAAGAGACTAGGACAAGGTGAAACTGTGTTTTCACTTGCGAGGATTTCCAATGTTGGGAAAGCTACCGTCTCTGACATCAAAAGTAACAAGGATAAAATTATGAGTTTTGCATCGAAATTTGATAGTGAAAATAGGTCGAAGAAACATAAAACCATGAGAAATGCGAAAGATTTGAAATTGGAAGAGGCTTTGTATATATGGTTTGTGCAAAGAAGAGGCAAAGGGGAACCTATCTCTGGTTCTCTGTTGTGTGAAAAGGCACTTCAGTTCAACAATCAACTTGACGGTCCTCCTGACTTTAAGGCTAGCCAGGGATGGTTAAGAAACTTTAAATCTCGTCATGGCATACGAGAATTGGAGATTCAAGGGGAATCTTTATCTAGCGATGCAACTGCCGCTGAAAATTTTAAAGAAACATTCTTGGCTTTTTTGGAAGAAAAAGGTTATTCACTCGATGTGTATAATGCCGATGAGACTGGCTTATACTGGAAATCATTGCCTCAAAAATCACTTGCATCTCAGCGCGAAGCAGCTGCCCCTGGGTTTAAAAAAGTGCAAAGAGAGAGTAACAATTTTGGTAGCCGCGAATGCCAGTGGAAGTCATCGTTTACCGGTGCTAATGATCGGCAAAGCCAAAAAAAAACACGTTGTTTAAAGAATGTGACATGTCTCCCGTTGTGCTACAAAGCACAGAAGAGTGCTTGGATGAATAGTGAAATATTTATTGATTGGTATACAAATCAGTTCATCCCAAATGTGAAGAGGCTGAGAGAACAAGAAAAGAAAACTGGAAAAGTAATTCTTCTACTGGACAATGCACCCTCTCACCCAGAGACGGATACATTGAATGCAGTTGATGCAAATTTTTAAAATAATTTTTCTGCCTCCCAATGTAACAGCACTGATTCAACCAATGGATCAGGGTGTTATAGCAAAGCTTAAAAAGATGTACAAGAAGGAAGTCCTGCGTCGTTTATTGTTGGCTGAAGATGAAGAAAGTGTGGTGGCGTTTTCCAAAAAGCTTAATCTCAAAGACTGCTGCTATATGTTAGCTGATGCTTGGACCACCCTGTCACAAGATAATCTCAACAAGGCTTGGAATAGATTGCTTGGGGAAAAAAGGAGGAAATGAAACTACTGCAGTGGACGCAAATGATGATTGTATAAATGAAGTTGTGGAACTGTTTCAAGCAATGCCCGGATTTTCGGACTGTGACAAAGATGATGGACACATGTGGCTAGAAGATGATAATGATTCTGGTTTTCAGTTTTTGAATGACTAAGAAATTTTGTCTTTTGTGCAAGAAGAAAACCAAATACATGTAGTGACCGATGATGAAGACTCCTCAGAAGTACATGATGTACTTGTAGATTATGAAGAAAAACCAAAACGTCGACCAAGTCCTGAAGAGGCCTTTATAGCACTAGAAACAGCGATGGCTTGGTACGAGCAAGAAGATGACAGCTGTCTTACTCAGCTTCTGCTGTTGAAGAGAATGCGGGACTTAGCAGCCAAAAGGAGACTATCCAGTTTGGTGCAAAAGAGGATTCCTCATTATTTTAAATAGTGGGCTACATCTGTGCAAGTACATGTATACGTAAAGAACGCCTGGTTTTGAATCGTTTGTAATGTTATTTTGATAACATTTCTCTTTCTTAACAAAAATAATTAATACAAGTAGTACATGCACTGCAGTGTAATAAAAGATTTTGGTGATACAGTGATCTAATACAGTGTGGGTATTATTATTACAGTACAAGTAAATATGTTTTATAGTGTATTTTCCTTGTGATGGTTAATTATTTTTAGAAATATGTGTACATGTACTCGATACATTATGTAATCCAATTATCCGAACATTTGATTATCCGAACGATGCTCGGTCCCATGGGGTTCGGATAAATGGAGTTCTACTGTATATAAGAAAAAAAACGCTCGATACATTTTATATATTTATTGACAAAGAGGTGTTAGCTGGTCTATGGGTGCTGTAGGGTGACGTCTAATCTCACTACTACGGTCGTGCCGGCCATACGGCTACAATGTATAAGCGGTGTGGTATTGGTGGTATTGCTTTTGGCTTGCTTGGTGTTATGTGTTGTTGTATTGTGTGTTGGTGTGTTTGTTTATACATACAATATATATATATAAAATATAAAATCGATAATAACGGAGAAAAAAAATCGATAATGTAAGATTAGTACGTTACTAATGGGGTTTTTGAAGCGAGTAGGGTCTTTTTGTGCTGGCGGGGGTGACGATGCATGTTGGGCTGTAGCTGGCGGTTGTAGGTTAGGGGGGATGTTTGTGTGTTGTTTTATTGTGCCGGTAGTGTGTTGGTGTGTTTGTTTATACATATATACATACAATATATTCATACAATATATATATATATATATATATATATATATATATATATATATATATATATATATATATATATATATATATATATATATATATATATATATATATATATATTATATTATATAATATAATATAAAAATCGATAATGACGGAAAATATAAAAAAATCGATAATGTTGGATTAGTAGGTTACTAAGGGGGTTTTTGAAGCAAGTGGAGTCTTTTTGTGCTGGCGGGGGTGACGATGCATGTTGGGCTGTAGCTGGCGGTTGTAGGTTGGGGGGTATGTTTGTGTGTTGTTTTATTGTGCCGGTAGTGTGTTGGTGTGTTTGTTTATACATATATACGGGGTCTATGTAGGGTTCGGGCTCCGACGTCCCACCTACATCAATGGATGTTGATGCGAACATACAGCCTCTCATATCCAGGTGCAGTGAGCGCCGCGGAAGCTGCTGTCTTGTAGTAAGCTCCTAGCATATGGCCTCTCCTGTACAAACGTGTCCATAGCAGCACCTTCACGTGGTGACCCCGTTTTCACAGAGTTTGCTATGGGGGCGACCGAGTGCCTGGCGGTATAACTGGGTCGGGAGTTGTTTGGGACTCCTCCTAAGGTGTAGGCGCAATACACCGGCGAGTGGACCATGCTCTGGTCAACACCAACCCAAACCCCACTCATGGGTTAAATGCTACCTTCTCTCTTCTCTACTTGCCTACCAAGCTTTCTCTGTCCAATCCACGATACACCTCACCAAGGATCCTGAAGTGGTGATGGTAAAAGATAGGTCTTTACCTAGAAGGGATCCGGGCCCTGCCCTGTGTTCCAGCTGCAGCAAGATTGATATGCGACCTGACATTGCACCCATCGTCAGATTTTGTCCAACTCCTGAGACACGGGAAGCAAAGCCACTAAAACTCAATGTAAATTTAGAACCGCTGTGCTCTGGAAAATCGTGAAGGCATAGGATGCAGGACGTGACACAGCCACAGCAAAAGCTCAGCCACAGAACGAAGAAATGAGGCCTGCATCGTGAGCGCTTGTGACTAGCGGGGAATGCATCTCTGTGAACCCCACCTGAACCCCGAGAGCGAAGTGATCTTTAGAGCCAAAAAGGTGAGTGGCCAAGCAAATCAACCCAATACTCATGGAGGAAGACACACCCATTCCATTCTTTGGGAGGGAGATGTCTGCAGCAAACACCCAATACCTCCAATGCCAGTCAAACAACATATTCCATACGAGCTCGGGCGTCGCTTCGGTTACCAAGGCCCGCGCAAGAGAGATAAATCCCCTGCTCCTTGTGAAAAGTCAGCGAAGGAGAACCTTAACCTTTTGCAGCTAAATATAGCTGGACTACAGAACAAGACAATTGAGCTTACAAAAATAGTACACGAACATCAAGTACAGGTATCTGTTGCATACATATTTTTGAATGCACGGATTACAAAAATACGATATGTCTATTTAATACGGAAAATATATATTTGTATTTATTTGTGTACGAAAATGCTTCCCTTGGGAAAGCGAGATAATCCATGATTGATTTATACGTTTGATTATATGGATGATCTCTCTTGATATTGATTCGGCGTATGAATATGGAAGTCATGTCAGTTCTCGTTTGTTAGGGCCGGAAAATAGATTGATCTTGTTCAATATGTTTATGGCCTGAATTTATATGTATTACTTGTCTAGTACAAGAAGATTCAGTCCTATATTGTATATCTTCGTATGCTAAGGTCGGACTATACCGAACTCTGGCGGAGGTATCCGTTGTCCTAGAGAGTTGTAGTGAGTTCCGAAGAAGCTGGTCGTAATGGCCGGGTGTGTGTTTTCTAGGGCTGGTCCTGTTAAAGGTTAAAAAGTGATTTGTGGATGATTTTTCCATAAGGAAGGAATGTCTCTGCGAGAGTGTTATGTCAGAGACTCTTCTCATGTATTTCATTATGTTTAGATTCGGACTCCAGGTAAAGCCAGACACTTTTTCCTTTGATGATCTCCTTATGGTTAGACCTAGATGAAACATCGTATTTTCGAGCATCGTTGGTCGTTTAAATATAGATTGATGAAGATGACAGGTTCCATCAGCGCTTATGTCTTTATGAAGCAACCTTCTGACTAAGGGACTGTATGGAAACTCTAGGAAAGTCTATATATACAAGTTATGAATTAACTCTGGCTTATGATTATCCTCCCGCTGGGCGAGTGAGCGAAAACTCAGGGAAGGAAGCCATGTTGTATTCCTGTCATCATTATGGATCACTGTCCAGAGAACGGATCAGGAATCTTATTATTCAGACAGTGGCACGGAGATCTCATTAAGATTAAAACCCCTATCGTGGTTTAACTTTGTTACCTAAATATTCAATATATATAGCTGGAGAACTTAGCCAAAGAAAAGGTTCGTCCAGTGAACCCTCTTTGTATGTTTACACACACATACCCACTGATGCGTTCAGTCAGTTAGGGGATATGGCAATAGTCCGCCAGAACATTGAGTGACTATTTTATATTGAATGCTGCATGAAATGTACTACTATTCTACTGCCTAATGATTTGCTATGTCAACATACTCATGACTGTATTCCGTGCTGTCCAAGTGTGTGCGTCATTATTAAAAGCATAGAAACGTCAACAGTGGTTCCTAACATCATTGACTTGTACAAGAGTGTGAGTGAAACATTATCAAGTGTCAACTACATCGAACAGTACACCATTCGCGTATTTCCCACTCTCACACTACATCAACATGGCCACTAGATACAATCCTGCGTCGGTTGAGTTGACCTTTGCTCCCCCTGGAGCCTCCATCAGATTCGCCACTGGTTGGCGTAAGGAGAATGAAAGCAGTACCTTACAGCATGCCTGGTAACACTGCAGAGACACGATACACCACTAAATAATTATTATACTACAGTATTCTACAGTGGTAGGCCAGTTTCCTGGGTCCAGCCTTCGCAGTCTTGAAAGTGGAAGTCACCTAGTGTTTCAAGAACATTTATTTTGGCCAAATGTGACACACATCAACACCAATAGAACACCTATACAGTCGATGTCAGCTTGACCTGTTCTGACAAGGGTAACGGTATCTGGGTCAGCACTTGTTGACATTTTGCGCAGTACAGACAGTGTTCTAACTTGTAGTGATTGTTTATCCTTCTGAAGTAGAAGAGCAATGTTGATAGACAGAGAAGTGCATATTTCATCGGTGGATCTTCATATGCTCAAAGAAATTGAACATTGTAATAAGTTAATTCAATAATTTAATAACTTATTAAAAGTGAAAAATTATTTTGAATAAAAGATAAGCCTTCTCTAGAACACATTCTTTCTGCAACACTCTATTCACATCACATTGCCATATTATTTAATCATATTATATATGCAATTATGCTATTTATGTTTACATGTTATTTGTTATGTATTAAATTAGTTTATGTTCTGTGTGACTATGACAAGAAATACCGAGTAATATTGGTCTTGTTCTAGTGTTCTATAGGTACACATTTTCTTAATTGGAAATTTGTTAGCAACAAGTTGCTGCTATTTCTGTTAGCTGTGATGACTGTGTTCATATTTGTTTTTGTAATATTTTTTCTGTTCTTTAGTTTTGTTTTGGTTTGTTTGTATTTGTAGGCCTACCCTTTGCTATCTTTCAGTTCTATACACTGTAGCGTCATTTGTTTTGTTTAGTTCTATTGCAGTTATCATCACAGATTCTGTGACTGTTTACTATAGTTTCCTATTTAATTTAATTTGATTTCTGCAATTGTTTTCATATTGTCTTTTCTTGTTTGTCCTTGTTAATGTCTTTAGTTGACAGATGATATATGAGGTATAGTTGAATACACTTACATTATAGTACAGATCAGTACTTTATGATTATTATTGTTATAAAAGAAAGTGTACAAGACCTTTGTAAGGCTTGTCTCCCACAGTGATTGGGATAGAAAATATTATTTTCCACAGGTACTCAAGGGATCATTGATTACATTAAGGAAGTATACAAGACCTTTGTAAGGCTTGTCTCCCATAGTGATTGGGTTATACAGATATTGTTTCCACAGGTACTCAGGTTATCATTTGTTATATTATAAACAAGATAACCATATAAGGTTTGTCTCACACAGAGATTGTGAGCTGATTATTCAACTTATTATAAACTTGTGGTTGCATTACTTGGAAATATATATATAATCATACACTATTGATACTATAGAGTACTTAGATTATAAAGGTGATTATACAAGCTCTTTATTAGAGACTTGTTTCACACAGTGTTGTGGTAAAGTGATACTTATTTAGAGACTTCTTCCCAGTGAGGTTGGTACAAAGTCTTTGAATAATACTAAGAGAGTAAAATAGAGTGAAGTGACTATACAAGTCTATAGTATAGACTTGCCTCCCATTTAAGTGGGACAAGGTAATTTATTTACTTTTTCAGATTACTATTTCATTAGACAGGATGTCTACATTAGATTACTTTATTGCACAAGGGAAATCCCTTGATAAGACTGGTAAAGACTTAGAAGAATGAGCAGTTGCTCAATATGACAAAGCATTAGCTGCTGAGGAAAGAAAAGCTGCTGCAGAGGAGAAAAAAGCTGCTGCTGAACAAAAAAGACTAGACAGAGAAGCTGATGCTGCTGCTGAACAAAAGAAATTGCAGATGCAGGTGGAAGAAACGAGATTTGAGGCAGAGCAAAAAAGACTAGACAGAGAAGCTGCTGCTGCTGCTGAACAAAAAAGATTAGAAGCTGAAGAGAGAAAAGCTATAAGAGAACATGAATTTGAGTTAGAGAAATTGAAATTGACAAGTATGAGTAATGTTAATCAGGCATCTAGTGGTAGTAGTAAACCCTTTGTTTACAAGGTCAAGGTACCAGCGTTCAACTCTGCCAGTGACGATATAACATTCTGGCTTGAGAGATTTGAACGTCCTTGTCGAGCTCATAATGTGGATAAATCACAGTATGTGAATCAGTTGTCTGAAAATCTAAAAGGGGATTCTCTGAATAAGTTATGGTTGGTTGAAGAGGCCGACAAGGATAACTATGATGTTATCAGGTCAGCCTTGATAAGGAAGTATCAGTTGTCAGAGGAAGGTTACCGTCTTTTGTTTAAATTAATGAGACCTGAGACAGGTGTAGAATTCTCAGAATTCACTGCAAATGCACGTCTTACATTTTCACGATGGATTGAATTATCCAAAACACAGAAAACATTTGAGGCTCTTACGGATTTATTACTCCGAGACAAGATCATGTCTTCGGTGAATAAACCATTTCTAGAATATTTACATGAGCGTAAACCAATTACATTAAAACAAATGGAAGAATATTGTGACCAATATGCCACGGCACACCCTGACATGATTCTAAGCAACACTAACATTAAAGAGGGTATGCCAGTTGCGTCAGCAACTCAATACAATAATAATTACTCACACAAGTCCCAAGGAGCTCAACATAAATCTCACAAAAAGGTTAATTGGAATAGTTATCAAAACCAAGGTAACCACTCAAATCAGGGTTCTTCTTCGAAGACCTGGAATCGGGCTGACAGTCCTCGACACAAGGGTGCCCATAATTATAGAAATTTCCGAAAAGGGAGTAACTATAGGAACTACCCAAGTTCGTCATGGAAACAACAAAACCAACATTACAGGGATACTCATTATAATGAGTATGATGATTACGATCATGAACATTATGATTCAAACCCAAATAGGGGTTATAACAGAGGAAATAATTATAACTATAGAGGTTATAATAATCGAGGTAGATCACAATACAGAAGACATAAATCTCATTACCAGGCTCACTCTGCACAACAAGAGTTCAATGAAGCCGGTAATCAAAATAATGATAAGAAAGACTCTAGTAATGTAGGATGTTCTGCTTTTGATTTTAGTAGAGCATCTCAGTGCTCCCAATGCAAAACATTATTCGATCCAACCACAGTTTCTACTTTAAGCTGTGGTCATCCTCTACCTGCTCTTCCTGCGTCAGTCGCGCATGATGGAAGAGGTGCTCTTGTCTTGAATAGAGGTCTAGTAGATGGTACTCCGGTCTCAATTCTTTTCGATTCCGGGTGCACAACCATTGGAGTGAGGCAGTCACTCATAGATCCTTCTCAAGCCACTGGCAAAGTAATCAAATGCGTAACATTTGGTGGCACATTGGAGAAGTACTCTACTGCCATTGTTAACATTGCTACTCCCTTCTTTACAGGAGATGTGCACGCATGTCTTCTCCCGAATCCGATCGCTGATCTTATAATCGGTCGCATTCATGGAGTGAAAGAATGCACTCCGCAACAAATTGTTGATTGGGAAAATAGGAATATGCAAACTGCTAATGCAGTAGTTACTAGGGCTCAAGCTCTTAACATGCCGCAATCTTCGCCTTCTGAAGATAATGATGCGCAGATCCAAGATGATCCCTTGGAAATTTCTCGTGATTCATTTATGAAACAGCAGGAAGATGATCCTACTCTTAAAAAATTCTTTACGCTAGCAACAAAAGGTGATCCGAATAAAGACACAAATCGTAAATCTTGGATTACGATGAAGAATGGCGTACTTGTGCGTATGGTACAAGACTCCGCTAAGTCCGCTCATTCTCAAATTCTAGTGCCCAAAAATATGAGAGTTAAAATCTTACAGCACGCTCATGATTCTCAGTGTGCTGGGCATATGGGTTTTTCCCGTACTAAATCTAGAGTTCTTGCGTCTTTCTTTTGGCCTTTTGTGAACAAGGACATACGGATCTATTGTCGATCTTGTAAGGTATGTCAAAAAGTTAAATCCAAATACCTTCTGCAGGAAACAATACTCCCACGGAGACAAATTAACATCATGGGTTATACACAGTACAAATGTGAATGCCTGAAGTGCCAAGGCATCATAACCTTAATCAGAAATGATACCCAAGCCACAGTAACCAACAACCCTGCGGGGGATATCGACCACCAAGTAATAAAGCTATGGGGCAAAGATAGCACCATGTACACACTACACAACATTTACTGTCCACCGACCTCATCAAAAGGTCTGCCTGAGTTCGAGCCCATACTAAAAAAAACTGTCGTAGCTGGTGATTTTAATGCTCACATTCCTGCTCTAGGATACAGGCGGTTTAACAGTAGGGGTCTAGAGGTTGAGGAGCTGTACAGCAGTACCAACTTAATGCTGCTGCAGAACTTGGAAACTCCACCAACACTCCTACACAGGGCGCACGGCTCGACCAGCCGGCCAGATCTGACATTTGTTTCAGCGGACATAGCAGAAAATAGTATCATCAAAGACTTAGAAGACGTGGGAAGTGACCACCGCCCTGTTTTAACAACTATTTTAACACCACAGATGACACAGAAGTCCCTGTGTAAACCATCCTAGAACTTCAGGAAAGCAGACTGGGACCGCTACGGCCGAGAAACTGACGCTGGGTTCAGTCAAA
The DNA here is from genome assembly GCA_024509875.1 of Oreohelix idahoensis. Lineage (NCBI taxonomy): Eukaryota > Metazoa > Mollusca > Gastropoda > Stylommatophora > Oreohelicidae > Oreohelix > Oreohelix idahoensis. The sequence goes on along the minus strand of JAMPIV010003221.1, from coordinate 49,285 downwards.
TCATTAGAACTGATAACATTAATACTACATACAACATGTGTAACACAATCCTAACAGCTACCAAAAAGTGCATCCCAAGGGGGAAGCATAAGAAGTATAAACCTTACTGGACATCTGAACTAGCTGAAGCAGTCAAAGAAAGGAGAGAAGCTAGGAAGAAGGCTGAAAAATACCCTACCACCCTAAATAAAACAGAGTACAACAGGTGGACAGCAAAAGTAAGGTATGTCACCAAGAAGAATAAACGGGAGACTTGGAAATAAAATTGCAACAAATTAGATTTAAAAAGAGAAGGGAATAAAGTTTGGAGACTCCTCAGTAATCTCGAGGGAAGCAAGAAAAAGACAAACCCAACACCCATGGTGGATGGAAGTGGTGATGAAGTAACATCAAGCAGCAAGAAAGCCGATGTCTTCAACAATTTTTATGCCAGTGTAAATAAAACACAACAGAGAAAGAAACTAGACAAAGTGCTCCTCAAGAACACATCCACGCGTAACATAGATCAGACCAATATTGCTGCGTTCGATGATCCGTTCCGCCCACAAGAACTGAGAATGGCACTACGGAAACTGGCCAAAAATAAAGCTCCAGGACCAGATAAAATTAAAAATGAGATGATTTGTCAACTAGGGCCAAAGGCAAAAGAGACACTTCTATGGTTCATCAATAGAACGTGGAACGAGGGACAGCTACCATCAGCATGGCTGACAGCAACCATCTTGCCTATATTGAAGAAAGGGAAACCACCAGGAACACCAAGAAGCTATAGGCCCATATCCCTCTCTTCATGCTTGGGCAAGCTGGTCGAGAGAATGGTAAACAACAGACTATACTGGTGGTTGGAAAGCTGGAACCTTCTGAACACCAACCAGGCAGGCTTCAGACGTAAGTGCCGCACAGATGACCCCCTCTTCAGGTTTACACAGAATGTGATGGATGGCTTTCAAGAGGGAAAAAGCACAATAGCTGTGTTCATCGACCTTGAGCAAGCCTACGACAGAGTTTGGAGAAAGGGACTTTTGCTAAAGATGAGAAGAATGGGAATAGGAGGGAAAATGATTAGATGGATACAGGCTTTCCTAACAAATAGAACCATAGCTACCAACTATGCCGGTGCAATTTCACGGAAAGGAACGCTGGAAGAAGGACTGCCTCAAGGCTCGCCTTTAAGTTGCACCCTTTTCCTCATCTTCATTAATGACCTTGCCAAACATCTGAATGTGTCGAAGGCGCTGTTTGCTGATGACCTTGCCATCTGGACTACTGACAAATATCCCATCCTGGCAAAAGCCAAGATCAACAGAGCTCTCCTTACAAATGTCTGTATATTGTGAACTGTGGAAACTTAAAATCAATACGCAGAAAACTGTATACACCACTTTCTCCCGCAGCCACAAAATAGCAAAAAGACCTATCAACATCAAACTGAGTGGGGAAACACTAACAAAAGAGGAGCACCCAGTCTATCTAGGAGTAAAACTGGACAGACAATTGAAACTAGATGGGGTCAACTATATCTTGGCTATGTGAGATCAGCGATAGACTATAACCTCCCCCTCCAGACCATTATGAGTACTAATACCATCTCAGCTCTGGACCGTGTGCAGAACCAAGCTATCTGGTTAATTTGCGGAGGGATGAGATCAACACCCACAGCCGTATGTGAGATAGATGCCAATATAGAGCCGCTGGATATCAGGCGTAAAAGAGCACTGACTGAAGCTGTAGAGAGATACAGGAGACAAGAGAAAGACCACCCAAACAAAGTACTTATTGACACTTGGAAACAAACACGAAGACTGAAACAACTATCTCTCCTGGACATAGCCAAAGAGGAAAATGATAAACACCATCTCCCGCAAGAGAGAGAATTGGAAAACAAATACTTTGGACCACCCCCTTGGGAAAACTTCCATCAACCAACTGTCAAAACACAACTGATAGATAAAACGGCCAACAAGGAAACACTACCCACAATTTTGAAGACGTGTGCCTTGGAGACCATAAACAGCTACCCAACGTCAGCAATGCAGGCCTACACAGATGTTTCAGCTTTCAAGACCACCTCTTATGCAGGATACGGCGTCTGCATATGGTACCTGGATGGATCCTCTTATGAGTTCTGTGACTCCTGTGGTGAGAATTGTTCAAATTATGAAGCGGAGGCTGAGGCCATCAAGACAGCCATTGAATTACTACACCAACAGTTTGACCTTATGGAACGAAAGCCATCAGATATAGTGATTTTCAGTGACTCCATGTCTGTTCTGGAAGCACTTAAACAGACTCCATATGAAAACAAAGACATTTTTCTTATAGGAGGAGCGGTTCACAACTTGATCACAGCCTACTCCATCAGTGTAACCCTACAGTGGATCCCTGGACACAGTGATCTAACTGGAAATGAGACAGCTGATAGACTTGCAAAAGCAGGAGCCTCTAAACAACAAAAGGACAGACCCTGCAGCATGAGAACAGTCAAACAGATTCTCAGAAACAACACAAGGGAAATCTGGCTGAACAGATGGGCGAACGGGCTGATTGGCCGAAATGTCTTTAATGAAATGACCTGCCCAAAAGACAACGACGACATAAACAGACTCAGCAGGAGAAATCAAAGTCTTATCTTTCAGTTCCGAACAGGACACGCCAGAGTCAATAGCCATCTAAACCGTATCAACCCTCAGCACCTACCCATGTATAGACACTGCTCTCATCCCTATGAAACAACCAGACACCTCCTCATGGAGTGTCCATCACTCACAAACGCCAGGAAAAAACTTTTACAGACAAGACTGACAGTCACCAACTCACTATATGGAACATTAAAACAACTGCAGAAAACCTGCAATTTTTTAAGAATGGCATTTTGCTGCCAAGAGTAGATATGCTCAGCAGCTATGGAATATCGACAACAACAACAACAACAACAATACATATATACATACAATATATTCATCCAATATATATATATATAAAATTAAAAAATCGATAATGACGGAAAATTTTTAAAAATCGATAATGTTGGATTAGTAGGTTACTAAGGGGGTTTTTGAAGTGAGTGGAGTCTTTTTGTGCTGGCGAGGGTGACGATGCATGTTGGGCTGTAGCTGGTGGTTGTAGGTTAGGGGGGGGGGATATTTGTGTGTGGTTTTATTGTGCCGGTAGTGTGTTGGTGTGTTTGTTTATACATATATACATACTATATATATATATGTGTGTGTGTGTGTGTGTGTGTGTGTGTGTGTGTGTGTGTGTGTGTGTGTGTGTGTGTGTGTGTGTGTGTGTGTGTGTGTGTGTGTGTGTGTGTGTGTGTGTGTGTGTGTGTGTGTGTGTGTGTGTGTGTATGTATGTATGTATGTATGTATGTATGTATGCATGCATGCATGCATGCATGCATGCATGCATGCATGCATGCATGCATGCATGCATGTATGTATGTAATATAAAAATCGATAATGACGGAAAAAAAAAACAAAATCGATAATGTTGGATTAGTAGGTTACTAAGGAGGTTTTTGAAGCGAGTGGAGTCTTTTTGTGCTGGTGGTGGTGAAGATGTATGTTGGTCTGTAGCTGGCGGTTGTAGGTTAGGGGGATTTTTGTGTGTTGTGTTGTGTGTTGGTGTGTTTGTTTATACATATATTCATACAATATATAAAAAACTATAAAAAAATCGATAATGACGAAAAATAAAAAATAAATCGATAATGGTTGGTTAGTAGGTTACTAAGGGGGGTTTGAGTCTTTTTGTGCTGGCGCGGGTGACGACGCATAGGTGTGTACATTTTGGGGTGTAGCAGGCGAGTGTGCCAGCATTGAGAGGTGGGAGTGAAGTGTTAGAGACTATACCAGGGACAGCAGCGAGAGGTGGGAGTGAAGTGTTAGAGACGTCACTATACCAGGTCCAGCAGCTAGAGGTGGGAGTGAAGTGTTAGAGACCTGACTATACCAGGTCTAGCATCTAGAAGTGGTAGTGAAGTGTTAGAGACCTGCCTATACTGGGTTTAACATCTAGAGGTGCGAGTGAAGTGTTAGAGTTCTAGAGGTGGGAGTGAAAGAGACGTGTCACTATACTAGGGCCAGCGCCTAGAGGTGGGAGTGAAGTGTTAGAGACTTGACTATACCATTTGTGTGTGTGTAGGTATTTTAATTGTTATATGTTGTTGTATTGTGTGTTGGTGTGTTTGTTTATACATATATACATACAATATATATATATAAAAATATAAAAAATCAATAATGGCGGAAAATATAAAAAAATCGGTAATGGCGGGCTAGTAGGTTACTAAGGGCTTTTTTAAGTGAGAGTGTGGGGGGTTATTGATTTTGACTGGTTGGGGTGATGACTCATAGAGGTGTTAAGTTGTAGCGCTGGAGTAAGACAATGTAAAAGCGGTGGGGTATAGGTGGTATTGGTTTTGTTCTTGTCTGGTAATTTTGTGTGTAGGTATTGTAATTGTTGTATGGTGTAGTGTACCTGGTGGGTTTGGGTTTTTGGATGGTTGTGTTGTGTATGAGTCAGCCTTGTGTTGGCGGGTACAGATAAAAGACTAGCTTATTGTGATGTTTATTGAGACCATTAGTACATTTTTTCCGCCCACGATTGTTATGTAATGAGAACTTCCAAAAAAAGTGTGTTTGTCTTTTGGTTTGTGTGCAGGTATTGGTGTGAATTACAACTAATTAGTGTTAGCTTTCTTGGTTTGATAGTCCTTTTCACAGTGTAAAATCACTATTGGTTATCTGTAGTGTTTTAAATAGTTTTGTTCAGCCATTATTTCTATAATATTTAGGGGCCATCTCGACGCTGTATAAACGCTAGATGTATATTTATCAGATCACCGAGGGCGTATGCGCATGCGCGCATAACTTCACACGTCCAAAAAAATGAAACTTTACAGGAGCGATTATACGTTGATTTTTCACTGTCACTTTTAAAGAGGTCATACCGCAGACTTGTGTAGATTGACCAATTATTGTGGAGGTAGTGTATTCTTAAGCAATAACAGGAGATTTTTGTGTATTTCATGAAAGTTTAGGTATAGGTACACTGTCCAAAAGTGATCTCATCAAAACGTCGTTATCTATATGGATGTGTTGTAGTCTTGTTACAAACAACAAGCTGATTTAGAAGTAGCTTTAACATTTTTATTGGAAGGAGTTGTGCTTTTACCCTTTTACATGAATATAACAACCGATTTGTTCCAAAACCTTCATGCAACTGTGTTGCTACTTGACTTGAGAATAAGGAATTTTTATAAGCACTCACTAAGTGAATTCCCTTTTTCCTACCCGCTATAGAATAAAGAGGAAAATATAAAATAAAAAGGGATACCTTTTTATAGAGGAAGATGACTAATGATCGGTGTGTGGTGGGGATGATTTTGGTTTTGTGTTGTGTTGTGTGTGTGTAGCTAGTGATGAGAATATAAGACGATGAGAGGTGAAGTGGCGTCGGAGGCAACTATGCTTTTGATGTAAAAATATGACAGGGAATTCCCGTTGTTGGGTGAATGTAACTACATATTGAGACGGGCGCTGGGTCACGTGGTAGTTTTCTTTATTATTTATATTATATCATGAGTAATAAATCTACTCACCCCAATGTCCAGTTAGTGTTATCTAAATGACCCGCACACATAACATAAAATATACTGTCAAAGTCCAGGCTGGACAAGGCCAAATAGACAATTTTATTGAACACAACCGTAGAGATATACGTCACAGGTAGACTAGATTATGGCGGCAACTAGATACTCCCTTAGTGTTGCAGGTTGCAATCGGAACAACTTCGAGGCCATTTTCAGCCATTTTAATAAAACTCAAACACACGTGCTTTTACCGTCACTAGAAAGAAACGCGATCGTTGGTCTGCGCTCGCGACGAAATCGTTGAGCGTTTATAAAATTCCGTAGCATATAGGTTTTTCTCGTTACTTTTTTGTTTGATTTCCTGTCTTTATTTATTTCAGAGGTCACTGTTATTTTGTCCTTGCTGGTTTTTAAGTTTGTACTTGATTTCTGTGGCCTTTAGACCGGGGCTTTTGCTCCTTTCATTTTCTGGTCGTTTTTTATGTTCCTTCCTTAGTATGTTTGTCTGTTGTTTTGCTCCAAACATTTCCCGCCCCTGACTGCAATCTGGTTAGCATTATGTTGGACTTATTTGATCTTATTGTGCTATCAATAAATGGTCGTATACGAGTTGTCTTTACTCTTGTTAAATATTGTCTAATTCCTCTTATCTTTATTTTATACCTATCACCGATGACTTACAAGTAGTATTTAAGCTCTATCTATGCCTAATGCTAAATTAACACAAGACAAGTTATTAATATATTTTTGTAATATATAAATTTTAAATTATGTTTAGATATCAATAGTTAAAAGCTGACTAGGCCTACTACAAAACTAACACATGTGAATTAAATTTAAGTTTGTTTACACGCGTGCTCACGCATGAAAAAGCTCCTATATCGACGCTCGTGACGTCGACATTTTTTAAAACGAGCGGGATTTCTGACAGGCAAACGCCAGCTTACCCTTACTAGTTATGAAACCAGATCGATAGAGGGTGACGTCAGGGCTAAATATAGCTATCTAGAAAAACGTAATGAAAAATCTAACAGGCAGAGTTTAGTGTGTTGGTAGACGAAAAAAAGCCTACCTGCAACGGGATTTGCCTTTGTAAGACTAATATTTTACCTTTGTAAGACTAACCCTGCTGCTTATTTCTGTTCGCGTCACAAGTTCAAAACACAACCGATCGATAGTAGAAATTTATAAAAGAAACATTCCTTCGTTCGTGTGTTCGAACTCCCGTGACTTAAGGTTTCACTTTTTTCACACGGGCGATATCTGGTGATAAATTTTATATTGGCTCCCAAGTGGTTCAAACAGGAGGCGTCCACGGAAATGTAGTACATTAAATAATTATAACTAAGTATTTGTTCCAGTTATCAAACGGTTATCTCCTTTTTTTTTTTTTGTCCTACAAGTTTCAAACTTTAGTAAAAGCTTTTCTTCCAATCAGCAAAGATGGCCCCAAAATTTTCTCCCAGGCCTGCTCAAAGGTTCCAACTTGTAGGTAAATAGATCAGCTGTCAAATACTTCTTTAAATATTTCTTTAAATATTTCTTGCAGCTTTCCAAACTTTTCATTAAATTTTTTATCATTAAATATTTTTTCCTGTTGTCAAAAATTTCTTCCACTTGGCAAATATTTCTTACCGTTGCCAAAATATTTCTGCCACTTGGCAAAAAAATTTATTCTACTTATCAAAATATTTCTTCCACTTTTCAAATATTTTCCTACCGTTGTCAAAATATTTCTTACCGTTGTCAAAACATTTCTTACCTTGTCAAATATTTTTAAATTTTTTATCATTAAATATTTTTTTCCTTTGTCAAAAATTTCTTCACTTGGCAAAAAAAATTTCTTCCACTTGGCAAAAATATTTCTTCCACTTGTCAAATATTTTTAAATATTTTCTTACCGTTGTCAAAATATTTTCTTACCGTTGTCCACTTGGCAAAAAAATTTCTTCCCCTTGTCAAAATATTCTTCCACTTGTCAAAATATTTTCTTACCGTTGTCAAAATATTTCTTCCAAAAATATTTCTTCCACTTGTCAAAAATATTTCTTCCACTTGTCAAATCAAAAAATTTCTTCTTCCACTTTGCAAAAAAGTTTCTTCCACTTGTCAAAATATTTCTTCCACTTGGGAAATATTTCTTACAGTTGGCAAAATATTTCTTCCACTTGGCGAAAATTCCTTCCACTTGTCAAAATATTTCTTTGACTTGTCAAATATTTCTTACCGGTGTCAAAATATTTCTTCCACTTGGCAAATATTTCTTCAAGTTGTCAAATATATCCTCAAATATTTCTTACAGTTGACAAATATTAATGCAAATGTTTTTGTTAGCTGTCAAATATTTCTTCAAACGAGTCTTCCAGTTGTCAAATATTTCTAACAGTTGTCAAATACTACTAACAGTTGTCAAATATTTCTTAAAATATTTCTGCTAGTCGCCAAACATTTCTTCAAAGGCCACCTTTTTTAATGCGGTGGATATGGCCAAGACAGCGTAGGCTTCCCTGTATCAGCCGGCTATACAGGCTTCGAAGGCCAGCACGTGACAACACCTCAACATTTGGCACTTTATCTTTCCACGAAAGGCCGAGGAGGTGGCGCAGACACGGTAGATGGCAGGTATTGAGCCTTCTTTCTTGCTTAGCATAGATTGTCCAGGTCTCACTAACATATAGAGTGTACTGGTGATGCAGGTGTTATATACCGCAGCTTTGGTCTTCGTTGTGAGTTTGGCGTTTCCCCAAACACGTGATGTGAGGCGGGTAAAGGTAGCTGCAGCTTTGTTAATGAGGCTATCAATTTCGGTGCCCAGAGAGAGTTTATCATTGATGATATACACAAGGTATGTGTGAGCCACGTGGTGTTAAGTCCGCCGAAGTGACGCTAACTGTGTTACCGCTAGTTATGAAACCAGATCGAGGGTCGGGGCAGACTTCGCGAGGAAACCATTGAGCGTAGACCGCGTGAAACTCCGTTAGCATAGAGGGTCGAATGGCTTCGGTTAGGGTGGGTGACGTCAGCGCTAAATATAGACTATCGGAAACAAGTTTATGTATAATAAAATAATAATACAAACAATGAAAAAATATAGATAATTTGGAACGAGCTGACCAACACACTGATTAAGTTTAAATGAATTTTAATTATCATACTAAAATTCCCTCACCACACATAAAAGTACATCAAACATATACAAATAGTCATAAAGTCAATGAATTGCTACAAGAATGATAGACCCATTAGTAGGATCCTTTCCCTCGATGTATAGCCCACAGTCCTGTTAGAAGAAAAAGTGATCGCCCCAAAGAATCATGTATACATCTGCTGTAGTCTAATGATTTCCCTTTAAAAAGTATGAAGAGACTTTGATACTCTAATCTATCCTAAGGAAAATATTGTTAGCAACAAAAAAAACTTGCATAAAGAAATACAAAGTGGGTGGAATTGGTATACCATAAAAGAGTCACTCGTTCCTGCTTTCTCTTTGTTCATTCATCAGGGCCCTGACATACATTCTTACCTACAATCGTGCTGTTGTTCGCCGTCTGGCGCAAACTTTAGGACAACCACACCCTTTAATCTGTCTTTCTTTTAATGAAGCGGATCCCAGCTCTGCAGATTTTTGGGTTCACCCAATGTGTCCGGGGAGCGTCCTCTTCATGCGAATATTTTTCAGACTAAGGTTAGTATCACTTGAATCACAAGATAAGAATTAGTTTTAAGCGGGCTCTCAGTGTCAGAATCACGAGGTTTCCACTACTTAGGAAAGATGTCAGGTTTGTAACTTCAATCAAACGTAAAATTCTTGGTCACCCCACAATGTGTCAACAATGTCGGTAAGGTTATTGATTGTAATATTTTACTTGCAACACGGGCTGAAATATACTTGAGTTTTTTTTTCTCAGGAAGAATTAAGTCTGGCTCGATAGGCCCGTTACTTCATTAAATCTTAAAGTTCTGAAATAGGTACTCTGTCGTTCTGGATGCCAACGCAATGCCAGACAGGTTTTACTTTATACACCCAAGTCTTTAAGAAAAAAATGTGTTTGTTCTTCACAGATATTTCTCATATACTAAAACGCTGGCAAAGTTGGGCTACCCCAGTTTCACTGAATAAAGAGAAAACAACATATAAAATACTTATACATACTATTCCTCGGTTATAACTTACATTATAAACTGCAAGCGTAGAGCTGGTCTTATCGTTTAAATTCCCGTGAAATAAGTTATCTTCATAAAATCAATAATCATGAATTAGAAATACACACGTATTTCGTCAATACTCAATGATGAATCAGCGCAGTTATAAGTTAGTTTAAAATATTCTCGACTGATTATTAGCAGTTTAATAAAGTTAATTTACAGCTGCATGAGTTTAAGCTAGAAATTATAGTTTATTCTGCTTTCAACTGTAACATGTCGACTAGAGAATATAACAGACTTATAAATTTAATTACTTCTGCACAGAAATCTAGCTAGTGAAATGAAATAAGCGATTATCACTGAATCAGTCAACACTACTAGATATATGTATAATATTTACCTCCAAACAGAACTACGGGTATCACAACGAAACTAAGAGTTTCACTTATAAATATAAGTATCTAGAACGAAGCGATCACGTCTACTGCAACTAGGAGTATGAATGAAATCAAGTTTAAACTCCGGGTAAGATATCTTAAACAGACAAAGGATGCGCGCTATTTCCAAAAACCCCCGTCTCTCCCTCTCTCTTAACACTTCACATTAACTCTAGACGCTGGCCACAACTGTCAAAACGCGTCTTCACACCTCATGCCATGTCTCATTTCTGAGCTATGCATGAGGGCGCCGTTCACACCTCACGCCGAGAACTTAGCCGAAGAAAACTCTCGTGTCAGCTTGAAAATGTAGACAAATGTCTGCTCTCTATGTCTGACTAGACGAATTCTCACAGTATTACGTTCAGCCAGGGACTGACACATTATGCAATAAAATGCGTCTCTAAATGAGAAAAGAAACAGGCGAAAGTTAGAATGGGAAAATATATTTAGTCGCAAACGAACGAATGCGAAAAACAGGAAAATGATAAAAGAGCGATAATAAAGTAGAGGACACGGGTAGAAAAGAAAAGAATATAGAAAATTTATTGATCATAAATCTCTATGCGACAAGTACGAGAACTACTACATTACTACGACAAGACACGGAAAATACCCTGCACATTCCTCGACACAATACACCAGCTACAACAACTATAAGAAGCATATAACGTCACAGTCTATTACCTGGCAAATTAGATCATCAAGGAAATTCTCAACGTTGCACAAACCTTGGTATCTCTCAGTTCAATGATCAAGCTTTATATACTACACAACTTGCTTTTTTACTGGATGACGTCTATTCATTTTTCCACCAAATAACTCACCCGTCACACCCTACATGACCTTGACTATAACTGGTTTTTTTTTTCAAAACATGACCCTCGTTCAACACCGTTCAGTTCACAACGGTTCAGATACAAACAGCCGGCTGTTGTGCAAATATGTTCAACACAAATTTGAGCTGAACCTGTACTCACATATCATAATAATGCAAACAACCCAGCTCATCTCCCTACAGAGCACATGTACCGCTCGTGGCATGTCCAACCGGTATCTGAGTATATTAGTTTCTAACATCACAGTTGTAATTTCCTAAAGCACTTTAAATGCATTTTTATATTAACAGTTTCAGTGTTTATTTTGTTCGTTAATATCAACATTACTTATCAAATTCACTTACAACATATACAGTTACTGGATATATTAGTTCTATGATATTAATTTTGTCGTTATTCAGGGCAGAAATGTAAAACAGATAAACATCTATATGACATGAAATGATATATGCTATGATTTGATATGATATCAATCAGTCAATACATTTTAGCTCCCCAGGGAGCATAGGCCTTCAACAAACACATGCCAAGTCCTTTTGTCACGTGCCATCCGCTCAAGTTCTTTCCATGTTTTCCTCATCATTTTCACTTCTGTATCTAGTTCTCTTCTTCGTGTCTTTTTTGGTCGGGAAAAGTACATTTATTTATATGGATACCGCGATTTTAAATGCCGGCTGAAAAGGGCTAGTCCAAAATTTCCAGAGCTTACGAATTATTTGTTCTCCTTCCACCACCTACCAGATCATCCTATGCGATCTAACGGTAATCGGGATCGACTGGTTGCTGACCCCTGACGTAAACTCTCCAAAATGTGTCGCAGCTAGGGGGAACAAATGAGGCTGTTGGCCCGGGAGTATGGGAAAAGGCTGTTAGAGAGACACAAGATAAATTATTATTTTTTTTACCTCAGTAGGTGCAGCATCAAAAGTCACATGCAATTGCAACAAATTAAGTAGTTACGCTTTTGCACTCCAACAAACAATCAGTCATACATTCATTCACATCCGCATTGACGAACACACTCATACACGTGTTTTACTCTTACACTCAAACATCCACACTTGCACATCTACACTCAAACATTTGCATTCATACACACCCCACTCACAAATACACTTACATATCATCACTGACTACACACATTAGTATATGTTCACAAACATACACGTGCATTAACACACTCATTTTTACTTACAAACCCTACATCTACAAACTCAGACACTCACTCACATACAAATCCACGCATGCACATCCAAAAACACACGCCTTCAAATAAATACGTACGTTTTTGTTCTTCGCTCTCATATAACGAAATTTATTTCCCTCATAAAGTTGGTGGTCTCCTCAGGCTTCTCTCATCGCCATACAGCATCACCCTGAAGGCAGTTGGTTACGGTCATCCTGTCAATCTGCCCTTCTAGTGGAACCAACAAACTTACATGACATATTCCACTGCTTGTTTGTCTTCCTCACGTGGACACACTTTAGCATGTTCAATTTTTGTATTTGTTGAACAAGCAGTATTTACTTCTGCAGTGACCAGTTCTCAGTCTTCTTCTTCTTCGTACACTCTCAGACGTCCACTTGTTGTCAAAGACAGCACTAGTCAGCTTGAGTTTTCAAAGACAGCACTAGTCAGCTTGAGTTTTCAAAGACAGCACTAGTCAGCTTGAGATTTCAAAGACAGCACTAGTCAGCTTGAGTTTTCAAAGACAGCACTAGTCAGCTTGAGTTTTCAAAGACAGCACTAGTCAGCTTGAGTTTTCAAAGACAGCAGCAGTCAGCTTGAGTTTTCAAAGACAGCACTAGTCAGCTTGAGTTTTCAAAGACAGCACTAGTCAGCTTGAGGCTATATGCAGCTCCGTCAAGCTTTTCCACGAAAGGTATTGGTAACGGCCACATGTGCTTTCTTTGTTCCTCATTATGTTGGGCAAAGATGAAGCAGATATTCAGCAGCCATTGTATCGTTGCCACAGTCACACTCATCGGTAGTTCCTATCTTTAGCTTGTCGAATAAATGGAATCAGTCTGAAAATTCTTTTCTGTTTTATCAGATTCTGGGGTTTTTTTCTATATTATTGTTCTTTAAAGTTTTTTTTATTAATGTTTTTATTTCTGCATTTGTTGTTCTGTCCTCAATTTGCATTTTGTTACTGCTTTCTTTATCAAGTCATCTGACTTCTCTATTCCGAATGACTTGTGATGGGGCAGCAATCACTTTACTTTAACTGTGTTGAATTATGTTTCCTTTAAAGCTTATAAAAAGCTGTCTAATTCTTGGCTTTTATGGTTCCTTAGGGTCGTCATGGCTAATTGTGAATCTTTGAGGAAAAGTATTTTGGCATTACCATTATCCTTTACTTCTCCACGATGGTTATTTGTATTTGTTTTGGTGCTTCTGCTTCTGCTGTATAATCACACTCACTCACACACACACACTCACTCACACATACATTACACTGGTATACACACATTTTGGTGCCTTAAATTTTATAGCTGTTCTTGGGTAATGTTGGGTTGCTGATTCCAAAAATGTAATCAGATTTTTTCTATCAGCTCTGTTATGTACAATCCTAGAGTTAAATGCTATCAGTGGCATTTTTACTTTAGTCTGCATTCATATTATATGTAATTACTGTGCATGTATTACCAAAAATGTAATAAAACTTTATCACTAGCACTTGTTTAGTCAACACGCAAAAAGGATCTTTTCGAGGACTTCCTGGAATGTGATATGCCCGGACAGTCACGCTTAAGGGTCCAACAGTAATCTGCTATCATGTGGGCATCCCAAACTCCCTGGTATCTCTCTTCCATTCTTTTTATATCTTGGTGAAATCTTTCACCTTGCTCCTCACTAAAGTCGCCAAGATTCTCCGGAAATAAATGTAAATGGTTATGGAGGTAGTGCAATTTTATGCTCATGTTGCATCCAAGTTCACAAAAACTCGACAACATGTTTCCAACTAATTCAGAATAATTGTCTGCTTTAAAGTTACCCAGAAAGTTTTGCACAACTAAAGCAAATGATGACCAGGCTGTGGACTCTGTTTTGTTCATGGAATCAATAAAATTTGGATCGTTTGTTAACTTTCTAATTTGAGGTCCATCAAAAATTCCAGCTTTAAGTTTGTCTATGCTCAATTCTGGAAACTTTCTGCATATGTAATTAAAACAGGTACCATCTTTGTTCAGTGCCTGAACAAATTGCTTCATCAAGCCAAGCTTTAATGGTGGCAGTAGAACTCTTTTCGATCAATGAGAGGCTTATTGACAATATTTTTTTTCTCCAACTTTAAATTCATCCCTCAACGGCCACTGTTTCTTTGTCCAGTGCATATCTTTTGCCCTGCTATCCCACAAACATATAAAGCATGGATATTTGGTGAATCCCATTTGCTGGCCAAGCAAGAAGTTCATAATTTTAAGATCTACACAAACCATCCAGTTATGTTCTAAATACTTCAATTTTTCCAGAACTGTGCTTATTGTAGCATACTTCATTGTAGTAGAATGAGCAATTGAAATTGAGCCATATTTGTTACCATTGTGTAAGAGAACACCCTTTAAACTTCTTTTAGAGCTGTCAATGAAAAGTCGCCACTCATCTGGTGTATAACTTACACCCATTTTGTTAACAAGACCTCCTACATTAGTACAAAACACAAGGTTGTTTTCTTTACAAAAGAATGGAATAAAACGTTGCTCTCTGCTGCGATAAAATGTAACCTTTGTTTCAGCAGTCAGTAATTTTTTTTTCTTTCAATCTTGAAGCCAAAAGTTCTGAAGATTCCTTGGAGAGATATAGATCTCGGATTAGATCCTTTAGTTCAAGCTGGTCGAAGCGTTGAGCATCTGAAAAATCATCTTCGAAATCACTATCACTGTCACTTGTCGTTCCACATGCCACTGCTGTCTCATCTTCTAGCAGGGAATCCGAAATCTGACTGAAAGTTGGAATTGGTATGTCATCTCCGTGTGGAACAGGTCGCCTAGCAGAATCTAAATCTGGATATTTCCACTTTTTGTGATTTTTTTTCCAATAATTCCCTTAATATTCACAACACAGAAATAATAGTCATCATAGTGGTTCTTGGGCTCTCTCCAAACCATTGGAATTCCAAATTTTAAACATTTTCTTTTCCCACAAGTCTACTGTCGCAGGTGTTCAACACATGTTTTGCAAACAATATGAGGAGCCCAAGACTTGTCCTGGTCACCTAGTTTTATTTTAAAGTAAGCAAAGTATGCCTTTTTCACAAAAACAGTAATATGCTTCCTATGTGTCACCGTTGGGTTTGCCCAAAGCATTATTTGTGCTTCAAGCAAGGTTTATATGAACGGTGATTTGGTTTTAGTCAAGTAAAAGAGTGTAGAAAAATGGTTTAGGAAATATGAATGGATTTGAATACAGACTATTTGTCCTAATTGAAGGGAGATAAAATGAGTGAAGGGATGCTTTGAGAAAAGGGAGGAAACTCCGCATATTATGGTTGGTGGATAAAAGTCTTGAATTAGGGTTAAGCAGATTTAGTGGGTTCTCAATTGTGGTTGAGAAAATTAGCATGTAACGAAGTTGTAGTAAGCTTTAAAGAAGAGAATATAGAGTTCAGTTAAAACGTCAAAGGGAGATAACGTAGAATTAAGTCCCTTGCAGGTGTTAGTGAGTTGAGGAAAAAAAATACACACGGGAATAGAGTGAGAGAAGTCTAAAAATAACAGACGATAGTTCACTGAATTCGCTTACGTTGTAAAAGCGTGAGCATATTTTTTCCAGTGAGTGGAAATAAGGCCGACCAATCGTTTTAGCTGGTACACAGGGACAGATCAGCTGGGCATTGACTAGAAGTCAAGGGCAGAACAGTTTACGGCTCGCAAGTGTGCGGTCGTGTATTTCTGAAGATGAAGAAACAAGAATGTTGTGCGGTTGCCACAAGTTTGATAAGAACTGTCGAAGTTATCACAGATAGATTAGAAGTGACAAAGTAAACTCATAAGGTATATAGATAAGTTAGGAGATGCTAGTCCTAGGAAATTCGGAGGATGTGATAAAGATTAGTCAGAACAGTATGAGTAAACTAAGAAGTTTCATAGACAAAGAAAAATGGTATTTAAGAGAATTTGTTTTATAATGTCACTAGTGAGTGTATTCACAGGAGAGATTCAGGGAATCACCTGTAAGTATTGACCTTTTATGAATTATTATGCACTTTGATGAACATTTTTCCTGACTCGCAGCAGAGAAATCACAAGACGATATGTTAGAAAAATGAGTAAATGAAATGGTACTGGGCGAGAAGTATAAAAAAGAGAAGCAATGGAATGCCCAAGATGTACCAGAGGAATAGAAATACAAAGTACTTTACATAAAGTTGATCAGGAGTTTTGAGGCAGATTGGGCAAAATGAAATAGAGCTTGAGGAAGCTAATTAAGTACTTTGAGATGAGTACTTTACATAAAGTTGATCATGAGTTTTGAGGCAGATTGGGCAAAATGAAATAGAGCTTGAGGAAGCTAATTAAGTACTTTGAGATGAGTACTTTGCATGAAGTTAATCAGGAGTTTTGATGCAGATTGGGCAAAATGAAAAAGAGCTTGAGGAAGCTAATTAAGTACTTTACACAACTAGGCCTGCCATCTGCCACCTAGTAAAGATTAAGACGAGGTAGCGCTGTTACACGATACTAATTGATGCCGTAACCAGTTCTCAGTCACGGTTACATATGTTCTTCTTTGAAAGTGTACTCTCCACAAATATAACAAAATAAATGCGGTGAAAGAAAACATGCTCTTCTTGAAGATGATGCCATTCTCTGTTAGAAGTGTAATAAAATAAGTAGCATACTAACATGCATGCAGTGGCTTAAAATCTAAAAAAGGCAATTCTGGGAAGATTCTTGGAAAACTGAAACTGAGAGTAAACAAGCAGTTTTCTTTTGTAAAGGACTAGACAGCAATAGTTTTTTTTTTACATAGCCTTATATAGAAAATATTGTAATAATACAAACATTTCTGTATCTCAAAAACTAGAGCTGCTACAGACAAGTAAATGTGATATTTGGATTGAGCAGGCCTCATTTATGTACAATCAAGAGTAAAATGTTTGGCACCAAACAAAAAAAAATTTTTTTTGGTAGGGCTGTGTTATAGGTAAAAGGTAAAGGATCCCGTTACGCGCCCATTGAGGCATATTGGGAATATGGTGTTAGGCCCATATTTTCTTGACCATCGGCACACTAGGGGTGATGTGGTCAGCATCACACCGACCGCCTTAACCTTCCCAGAAGTTGCTCTGGTACCCAATTCATGAGGCTGGGTCGACCCAGGAGCCGTTTGCGGTCTAAAAAATCCCACCTCAACTGGGGATCGAACATGGGCCACTGAGCTAGGAAGCCAGTGGACTAACCACTGAGCTACCGCAGCTCCACATACATTATAGACCTACACATATACATTCACTAACACATTCACATAAATCCACAGCCTCACATTCACAAATAAATGCCCATGTATTTAAAAAATAAACTTTCTGTCCTACACCGCATTCATTCACGCTTACATCCACACATCAACATCACTTCCTTGACTACAACAACCTAGAGGAACATGCCGGGCTTTGGCACAAGAAATCCGAAATCCCCAAGAGAGTTTTTCAAAGATCAGGAAATATTACAAACACACGCGCGCGCGTGCGCGCGAGCACATACACACACACTCACACAGGCGTGCGCGCGCACCCACATTCACACACACACACACACCGGGACTGAAAAGCCCATATAACAACTCCCTGCTGACCTGCAACACGAACTGTACTCTTGAACCGAAGCTGTCTACAAGAAAGTGTCCTAAGAAAATTAGGCAGTCCAAATTTGGGCACGGGTCGTCGTAATGAAAAGTGAAGGCCGCGTCTACCAGCCCTAACGATCTCCAACATAATTAGCGATGCAGAAATCATTCGGAAGACCGTGTTCCTTGGAAACCTTTCCTGGCCGCCCAAGATCGGATAACGCGCCTGTTTCTTGTCCGTTTTTACGTAAAGCACAAACGCTAGGGAATCAGCTTTGGCACTAAGTAGTTGTTGTTTGACCTGACAGTTCAGGGTCAAATTATAAGGTTAACTGGTACTGGGTTTTATATTGCATTGTTGTTGATATCTTTGTGAACGGCACAGTGTAATTTTTTTCCCCAAGATAGTCATTGTTAGCGAAATACAGATCTATTCTGTCAAGAGGAAAATGTGGAAACAGAGGTAAATAATCCATTTGTAAAAACAAAGCAGTTGGTTTGGTTTGGTTTGGTTTGGTTTGGTTTAAGGACTATCTTCATTTCACACGGACTACTCCATCAGTGCTCTGATCTCCTCCCTTAGATCACACAAGGAGGAACTCAGCACAGTGCACGAACTCCGTAGCACTGGCGAGAATCCCAATGTGTGTATATAGGAATCACACATTCTATAAATATTTTTGTTGTGGGTAGGTTTCTAATTTTTAAATTTTGCCAGGGCAGCGGCTTGATAGGCCTACTCTTTACGATTTCCAACTGCCGTGGGATTTTTAATGTGCGCAACTTGCACGTGGGACCTCTTATTTTTTCGCCCTTATCCGAGACAGCTAGGCATCCAATCTAACTAGCCAGGAGACCGGAGGGGAAAGGGGGGGGGGGCGGGGGGAGGGTATGACATCATTAGGACAATCTGAGCGTAGTATAGCACACCAATTTGTGACATCCAACCTCGGAGAAAGAGAATGAAGTGCCACTAAGGAGTAATGAATAAACAGCGCAAAGAAAGACCTGATAGATGCATTACTGACAGCGGAGAAAAAAATTAGATGATACAGATAATCTCAGCGACTAGTTTGTAGCATATGCGTCCAAGGATCTATCAGTGTCAAAGGGAGATAAAGCTCGTGTGATGAGAAATAGAAAGAATGGGACTTCTGCTTCCTCGGGCCTGTCGTACGTGGAGGCTAAAATGAGATTGTGCATGAGACTGGCAGCTTCATCACTTAAACACATTACTACTGACACCACCATTGCAAGCGCATGTGAATGTTTGATGGAGGCTTCCTACAAGGTGACCTTCTACAGAGGTTATCCCATGTTTGATACGGAGCTAAAGAGACGTATTCAATGAAGATGAAGGAAGACAAAGTAATCTGCTTGAGTTAGTGTAGAAACTAGGAAAGAATTCTTTAAAGAAATATCCAGACTGTCTCGTGAAGAATAGGTGATATATTTTTATTTTTATTGTTATTTTGAG
>JAMPIV010003221.1:0-25000 GCA_024509875.1 Oreohelix idahoensis | reverse complement strand
ATGCAAGTTTGTGCTAACAATATTTTCCTCAGGATAGATCAGAGTATCAAAGTCTGTTCATACTTTGAAAGGGAAATCTTAGATCTAGCATATGTATCCGTGACTCTTTGTGGCTATGACTTTTCTTCTAACAGAACTGTGGGCTATACATCAAGGGAAAAGATCATACCAATGGGTCTATCATTCTTGTAGAAATTCATTGACTTTATGACTATCTGTATATGCTTAAATGTAATATGTGTTGTGATGGAATTTTATTATGATAATTAAAATTCAATTAAACTTAATCAGTGTGGCGGTCAGTTCGTTCCCAAATATCTATATTTTCATGGTCATAGTTTCACGTTTGTGCGTCTATTGTCGTCACTTATGTGTGTGGGTATGTGAGGAACATATATATTAATATATATTACATTAGATTTGTCTGACTAATCTAACTCTGTTGTAGATGATAGGCTGACTGAGAGAAGCTTCTCGAGTGTCAGAGACAGAATCTACTATATTTCCTCCACCTCACTCGTGAAATCTATTTCTATTTTATCACCTCCCACTGAGATATCACTTATTTCTATGTCTATTCAGAAGGGACCAAACTAAGTCTTAATCACCTATCACAAATCTACGACAAGAAGTAGTAGTATTCGTAAGAATAGCAGTAGATTTCGTATTAATAGTAGTTGTGGTAGTAGTAGTGGTAGTAGTAGCAGTAGTAGTAGTAGTAGCAGCAGTTGTAGTAGCAGTAGTAGTAGTAGTTGTTGTTGTTGTTGTAGCAGTAGTAGTAGCAGTAGTAGTTGTAGTAGTAGTAGCAGTAGTAGTAGTAGTATTAGCAGCAGTAGTAGTAGCAGCAGTTGTAGTAGCAGTAGTAGTAGTAGTTGTTGTTGTTGTTGTAGCAGTAGTAGTAGCAGTAGTAGTTGTAGTAGTAGTAGCAGTAGTAGTAGCAGCAGTAGAAGTAGTAGCAGTAGTAGTAGTAGTAGTAACAGTAGTAGCAGTAGTAGTAGTAGTAGCAGTAGTAGTAACAGTAGTAGCAGCAATAGTAATAGAGGCAGTAGTAGTAGCAGAAGTAGTAGTAGCAGTAATAGCAGTAACAGTAGTAGTAGCAGTAGTAGTAGCAGTAGTAGTAGTAGTAGTAGTAGTAGTAGTAGTAGTAGTAGTAGTAGTAGTAGTAGTAATTGTAGTAGAGGCAGTAGTAGTAGTAGCAGCTTTAGTAGTAGTAGTAATAGCAACAGTAGTAGTAGTAGTAGTAGTAGTAGTAGTAGTAGTAGTAGTAGTAGTAGTAGTAGTAGTAGTAGTAGTAGTAGTAGTAGTAGTAGTAGTAGTAGTAGTAGTAGAAGTAGTAGTAGTAGTAACAGTAGTAGTAGTAGTAACAGTAGTAGTAGCAGTATTAGTAGTAACAGTAGTAGTAGCAGTAGTAGTAGTAGTAACAGTAGTAGTAGCAGTAGTAGTAGCAGTAGTAGTAACAATTGTAGTAGCAGTAGTAGTAGTAGCAGTAGTAAGTAGTAGTAACAGTAGTAGCAGCAATAGTAATAGAGGCAGTAGTAGAAGCAGAAGTAGTAGTAGCGGTAATAGCAGTAACAGTAGTAGTAGCAGCAGTAGTAGTAGTAGTAGTAGTAGTAGTAGTAGTAGTAGTAGTAGCAGCAGCAGCAGCAGCAGCAGCAGCAGCAGCAGCAATTGTAGTAGAGGCAGTCGTAGTAGTAGTAGCTTTAGTAGTAGTAGTAGTAGTAGTAGTAGTAGTAGTAGTAGTAGTAGTAGTAGTAGTAGTAGTAGTAGTAGTAGTAGTAGTAGTAGTAGTAGTAGTAGTAGTAGTAGTAGTAGAAGTAGTGGTAGTAGTAGTAACAGTGGCAGTAGTAGTAGTAGTAACAGTAGTAGTAGTAGTAGTAGTAGTAGTAGTAGTAGTAGTAGTAGTAGTAGTAGTAGTAACAGTAGTAGTAGCAGTTGTAGTAGTAGTAACAGTAGTAGTAGTAGTAGTAGTAGTAGTAGTAACAGTTGTAGTTGCAGTAGTAGTAGTAGTTGTTGTTGTTGTGTTGTAGTAGCAGTAGTAGTAGCAGTAGTAGTAGTAGTAGTTGTTGTTGTTGTTGTAGCAGTAGTAGGAGCAGTAGTAGTAGCAGAATAGTAGTAGAGGCAGTTGTAGTAGTAGTAGTAGCAGTAGTAGTACAGTAGTAGAGGCAGCAGTAGCAGTAGTAGTGGTAGCAGCAGTAGTAGTGGCAGCAGCAGTAGTAGTAGTGGAGGCAGCAGTAGCAGTAGTAGTGGCAGCAGCAGTAGTGGTGGAGGCAGCAGCAGCAGCAGCAGCAGTAGTAGTAGTAGTAGTAGTAGTAGTAGTAGTAGTAGTAGTAGTAGTAGTAGTAGAGGCAGCAGCAGCAGTAGTAGTAGTAGTAGTAGTAGTAGTAGTAGTAGTAGTAGTAGTAGTAGTAGTAGTAGTAGTAGAGGCAGCAGCAGTAGTAGTAGTGGAGGCAGCAGCAGCAGCAGTAGTAGTAGTAGTAGTAGTAGTAGTAGTAGTAGTAGTAGTAGTAGTAGTAGTAGTAGTAGTAGTAGTAGTAGTAGTAGTGGAGGCAGCAGCAGTAGTAGTAGTAGTAGTAGAGGCAGCAGTAGTAGTTGTGGAGGCAGCAGTGGTAGTAGTAGTTGCAGTAGTAGTAGTAGTAGTAGTAGTAGTAGTAGTAGTAGTAGTAGTAGTAGTAGTAGTAGTAGTAGTAGTAGTAGTAGTAGTAGTAGTAGCAGCAGCAGCAGCAGTAGTAGTAGTAGTAGTAGTAGTAGTGGAGGCAGCAGTAGTAGCAGTAGTAGTGGAGGCAGTAGTAGTAGTAGTAGTAGTAGTAGTAGTAGTAGTAGTAGTAGTAGTAGTAGTAGTAGTAGTAGTAGTAGTAGTAGTAGTAGTAGTAGTAGTAGAGGCAGCAGCAGTAGTAGTAGTAGTAGTAGTAGCAGTAGTAGAGGCAGCAGCAGCAGCAGCAGCAGCAGCAGTAGTAGTAGTAGTAGTAGTAGTAGTAGTAGTAGTAGTAGTAGTAGTAGTAGTAGTAGTAGTAGTAGTAGCAGTAGTGGAGGCAGCAGTAGTAGCAGTAGTAGTAGTAGTAGTAGTAGTAGTAGTAGTAGTAGTAGTAGTAGTAGTAGAGGCAGCAGCAGTAGAAGTAGTAGTAGTAGTAGAGGCAGCAGTAGTAGTAGTAGCAGTAGTAGTAGTGGAGGCAGCAGTAGTAGTAGTAGTAGTAGTAGCAGTAGTAGAGGCAGCAGCAGTAGTAGTAGTAGTGGAGGCAGCAGTAGTAGTAGTAGTTGCAGTAGTAGATGCAGTAGTAGTAGTAGTAGTAGTAGTAGTAGTAGTAGTAGTAGTAGTAGTAGTAGTAGTAGTAGTAGTAGTAGTAGTAGTAGTAGTAGTAGTAGTAGTAGTAGTAGTAGTAGTAGTAGTAGTAGTAGTAGTAGTAGTGGAGGCAGCAGTAGTAGCAGTAGTAGTGGAGGCAGTAGTAGTAGTAGTAGTAGTAGTAGTAGTAGTAGTAGTAGTAGTAGTAGTAGTAGTAGTAGTAGTAGTAGTAGTAGTAGTAGTAGTAGTAGTAGTAGTAGAGGCAGCAGCAGCAGTAGTAGTAGTAGTAGTAGTAGTAGCAGTAGTAGAGGCAGCAGCAGTAGAAGTAGTAGTAGTAGTGGAGGCAGCAGTAGTAGCAGCAGTAGTAGTAGTAGTAGTAGTAGTAGTAGTAGTAGTAGTAGTAGTAGTAGTAGTAGTAGTAGTAGTAGTAGTAGTAGTAGTAGTGGAGGCAGCAGTAGTAGCAGTAGTAGAGGCAGCAGCAATAGTAGTAGTAGTGGAAGCAGCAGTAATAGTAGAGTAGCAGTAGTAGAGGCAGCAGCACCAGTAGTAGCAGTAGTAGAGGCAGCAGCAGTAGTAGTAGCAGTAGTAGAAGAGGCAGCAGTAGTAGTAGCAGTAGTAGTAGTAGTAGCAGTAGTGGAGGCAGCAGCAGTAGTAGTAGCAGTAGTAGTGGAGGCAGCAGTAGTAGCAGTAGTAGTAGTAGCAGTAGTGGAGGCAGCAGCAGTAGTAGTAGCAGTAGTAGTGGAGGCAGCAGTAGTAGCAGTAGTAGTGGAGGCAGCAGCAGTAGTAGTAGTAGCAGTAGTGGAGGCGGCAGTAGTAGTAGTAGTAGTAGCAGTAGTAGAGGCAGTAGTGGCAGTAGTAGTAGCAGTAGTAGAGGTAGTAGTAGTAGCAGAAGTAGTAGTAGCAGTAATGGCAGTAGGAATAGTAGCAGTAGTAGCAGTAAACAAACGTTTATAGATATATAGACGCTTGAAGTTACGTCTTGATTACTCAATCAACTGTCACTTGATTGATGAAATGCTGATTAAATATTACTGGTATACGAATAGGACATCACAAACAATTATGAGCTTCTTTCTGTTTACTGTCTTTTTGAAATTATGACCATATGTGAGCTTAACTATTTTTCTTTTAAATAAAATGTTATTAAATGTACGCAAAACTTAAATTATGCACCTATTTAAATTATTTTCTAATTAGGGTAAGTAGCCTTCGCCGGACAAACAAACTGGCCCGTAGCCATCACTGGGCAATCAAAGGGGTGTCGTGATTCGGAGAAATTTCTGTCACTTTTAGCCGAGTGGTCTGCCCTGTCTTGTTCTCTAATATGTGTCTATGCCCTTTTATCTGTCTTATAGTTCCTAATAGCGCTATTTCTGGCATTGGTCATGTCAATCTTACGTTGGACAGGCGAATTCCACCCCTTTACACGTGGACATTGGCATCTATAGCACGTTTCACTAGCTTTGCCCAACTTCAAAATGCTATATCTCAGCGAATATATAACGCATATAAGTGAAATTTTGTGTGTGAATTTGAAATGGTATAGACCCTATGAATTAAATTTTTCATTAAAATGCGGCCATTGGTTTCAATTTTCGTTTCTTTGCGATATAATATAAAATCCTACTTGCCAACACACATCACACGCACACATATTGAAATGTCTACAGTAAATTATACGACCTCATTTGCACATTTTTGGTTTATCAAACAATTGGCATGATTTTTGAGTAAATTGCGTGAAATCGCACTTCTTGAACACAAAACAGTTTACATCCGGTGCTACTCACACATTGTCAATCAGTGGCGTGTCTACAAAAAGTGTTGTGTGGTAAAGTAGGAAAAATGAGTCTGCGAGTACATTTTATGACATTACAGCTAATCAAAAATAGGATTTAAAAGTATTTCTGCAATGAAGCTACTCGAGGAAAACTATATCATTCTATTTCAAACCCACAAAAGAGGACTATTCATGCCTTGGGGATAATCAAACGATCATTACACCGCTGGATAGCGACATCTGAAATTTCTAATTCTAGTGTTTTACACACGAAAATTAGGCCAAGAGTGGTGGATAATTTTGACAGAGAATTGATCCGCAGAGAAATTTGCAATATGTTTCACAATAATGAGGCAGTGACTTTAAGGAAATTGAAAATTTGGTTAAGAAAGAATAATGACATTGATATTTCCAAATCTACACTATGGAGGACTATTTAGGAGTTTGGGATTCACTTTTAGAAAATATGTTGGTGGTAGAAACCTCATTTGTGAGAAGCCTCATATAGTTGCAATGAGAAGCAAATATTTACGTGAGGTCAGAGAAATGAGAAGAGATTGTTATGATTTTGTGTATTTAGATGAAACTTAGATCAATGCGCACCACATTAATGAAAGAGAATGGCAATCATCTGATGGGACAACTAAGAGACTAGTACCAAGCAGCAAAGGACAGCGCCTAATAATTGCACATCCAGGAAGCAGCCATCATGGGCTTCTAAATAATACTGAACTCATATTTGTTTCACAATCCACAGATAATAGGGATTACCATACAGAGATGAATGGCAAGATATTTCAAGATTGGATTGTGAATCATGTACTTCCTTCCTTGGATAGACCGTCGTGTTTGATAATGGACAATGCTTCATATCACAACGTTGTGGCACCAGAAGATAAAGTTCCTAATTCATCAAGTACTAAAGATGTAATAAAGATTTGGCTGACCATAAACAACATTCCATTCAACGAAATGTCCCTGAAGCCTGAATTACTTGGAATTGTAAAAAAAGACACAGCATACAAAGATATTTCACATAGACAAGGCAATCCATGAACATGGTCACAGATGTTTAAGATTGCCTCCTTACCATTCTCATTTAAACCCATAGAATTAGTATGGGCTAAAATTAAGGAACAGGTAGCAACAGAAAATAGAACGTTCAAATTAAAAGATGTTGAAATACTTATAAAAGCCGCCATCTCCAATATAGCCAGGGATTATTGGAAGAAAAGTGAGAACCATGTGTTACAAGAGGAAGAGGAATATTGGAAGAATGATGGTTTGTCCTTCATTCAGCCGAGATTGATTATCAATTTCTCAGAGACATCTGATTATGATTCGGATGAAGTTTAATTTCTTTAAAGATGACCTTACCGTTATTTATAAGCACATTAGAGGAGCAACGTTCCATTATAATATTTATGAACCGCAAAGAGGTGATAGCCATTGAAATAATTAGATCAAGGAAGGTCCAGTTTGGTAGCGCATTAAATGTCAATGACAAACCTCTACACCTCACGGTAGAAGGGGGACGACTAAGTAAGTAAGAAAGACAATGTCATGAGTATCTCGCATGCAGATCATTTAAGAAATCATCTTCAACAGCTATTCATATGCAAACGTGATGGCCACATTATTGTAATAGTAGACACGCCTATGCCTAATCAATTCACAGAATCTGTGCATGAAGTGGTAAAATTTCTTTTCCCGATACACAATAATTAGTATGCCGACAAAGATCAAAGGATTTCATTCGTTTATGGGAACTAGACAAGATGCACATATATAAAGTATATATTTGTTGGGTCTAACCCAATATAACATCGTATGCAAAAAATGGCATTAATACGTTCGACGGTTAATCAGATAATCACATTTGTTTGAGGGCAAAGCTAGTGAAACGTGCTATAGCTAAAGGTCCTTTTATTCTACCTCACGTTTTCCTATTCTTTGATTTACAGAGAATCGTGGACACGGGGAAAACATCTACCCTTTTAATTGTGCCGCCCTCGCCTCGTCTCGCGAACACCGGTCGCTCGTAGAATCGGCAGCGCGGCGGCAGATTACGTCATTTTCCTGTATCTTGAGTCGCCCGGTGATTCTCTCCTCTAGGTCTCAAGTCTGAATTTGTTTAATCAAGTGCACGTGCAAAAGCCACCTGCAGACTCTGTCTGGCTATTTAAGCAAGAGGTCTCTATCACTCAGTACCACTGTCTCAAGACAATTCTGCCACTGGACAAAGTGATATTCTGAGTCAGAGATAATAACAGTTGTTAGTGCAAGAATTATTCTGTCTTCGGTAAGCTCATTTACTTATTTAATTCATTGGGGTGTTACCTTAATCTAATGGAATAGAGATCCCGTGTTAACTTTAATTCATGTTAAATATACGAGGAGCGTTCAGAAAGTAATGCACCACATCGTGTTTCTCAGCTAATAATGAAAATAAAAGCATGAAATTTTGCACACTTCAAATATGGCTTGTGCCAATTGTGTGCACCAAATTGCATTGCAACCGGCCAAATAATACGGCTGCGCTAAACCGTTGAAATGGAGCGTGTTAGCAACTTGCGTTATAAGCAGCGAATTGTAATAGAATTTCTCGTTGCAGAGAAGGAAACTGTTGTGAACATTCACAAACGTCTATGTGATGTGTATGGAAGTTTTGCAGTCGACAGGAGTACAGTCAGTCGCTGGGTTAAGAGAATCAAAGAATCAGGAAGTGGAGATACGGAGCTGCTTGATCGGCCGCGCTGTGGACGTCCTGCCACAGCCACCAACGCAGAAATGTTGAAATGCGCTGAGGGCATTATTCTTACTGATAGGCGAATCACTACTCAACAATTGGCCTTACAGCTGTCAGTCAGCATTGGTAGTGCAAATACAGTTATAAAAACTCTCGGATTTTCTAAGGTTTGCGCAAGATGGGTTCCTCGAAGTCTCACAAATGACCACCTATTGCAAAGGAAAGCAATTTCTCCTGAATTGTTGGAGCGTTTCAATGCTGATGGAGAGAACTTTTTGGCTAAGATCGTTACAGGTGACGAAACCTGGGCACATCATTTTGAACCTGAGACAAAAAGACAGTCAATGGAGTGGCATCATCCGCAATCACCACGAAGAAAGAAATTCAAGACAATTCCTTCAGCTGGAAAGGTCATGATCACTGTCTTTTGGGACATTGAAGGTGTGATTCTTGTGGACGTTATGCCAAGAGGAGAGACAATCAATTCGCAAGCTTACATTAAGACATTGAAAAAACTCAATCAACGTTTTCGCAGAGTTCGGCCGCACAAGAATCCAGCAGACCTGCTTCTCCTTCACGACAATGAGCGACCTCACACAAGTCTGGCAACACGGGAAGCAATCACCAAATTGGGTTGGACTGTACTACCCCATCCACCCTATAGTCCCGATTTGGAACACCCTCTGATTTTCATCTATTTGGTCCACTTAAAGATGCACTTGACATATCCATGTATATTGTGTATAAATGTCATGCTTTTTGAATAAACAGCTCATGAGAAAAACGATGTGGTGCATTACTTTCTGAACGCCCCTCGTATATACATTATTTTTCTCCTTAAGGTAAAATTTTTCGTGACCGGGACGCTCGGAATTTTATTAAGTGAGCCACCATCCATAATCATTAAATGTTAGCTAGGCGCGGGGTTTTCTTAAGTCAGAAACAGTGAGCAGGTGTAACGCAAATTTTTACCAAGTTTTTTTTTCCACTTTGTTTGTGTGTGTAGAATATTGCTGTAAAGAGTTTTTTTCTGATTGAACGAACAAACGAACGAACTTTAATTTCAAAGGGTTAAGAATTGGGTACGTAGGCCCGTCTTACATTCTGCCCTTTGTCTCTCTGTCATCTTGAATACTGTATCCTTTCAACCGCACATGTATTTTGAACATTATTTAAGCATACAACATTATCAAGGTGAAATAATAGTATACATTTGTAATATCCAGTCATAATCAAATTTAAGTATGTTTAAAAAAATTAATTTAAAAAAAAAAAATTTAAAAATTAAAAAAATTAAAAATAAATGAAAGTAATGGAACAAAATAAATAAATACAACCCAAAACAAACAAACAAACAAAATTTAAACCATTCATACAGTAAATTAAAAATCACTTGAAACATAATCAGATTATGGTGGCATATAATAAGAACTCGTGAAATTTTGGAAATCTGCTGTTGAATGACCAGGGACTTCGTGTGTTGTCAGCGTATGCGGAAAATTTTCCCAGAGGTGAGCGCCTTAGAATCAGTCCCAAGCAGACATTGGGAGTGAATTGTTAACGCCTCCACTATATGAGATCCAGCTTTATGACCTATACTCCTTAGGGAGGTAAAGGGTATTAATAGATAGATGAGAATCGTGCATATAGGCCTGTCTTGCATTTTTCCCTTCCTCTTAATCTTTTATTGTTAGTTATCCAGACATTCTCCAACATACTTAAAGTATTAATTTAATGGCGATGCAACATTATAAGTAGTATAAAAGCATACATTTATAGTATCTGATTACAATTAAGAAGTATATTAAAATGAAAAACTAGATCATCAGACCCTCCATACAGTATATTATATAGTAATAATTCGAAACATAATCAGTTGGGCGGCATATAATCAGCACTCATAATGTATTTGAACAGACTACGATTATATGAGAAGGGACTGTGCGTGTTTTTCAGGTCATGTAGAAGATTGTTTCAAAGATGAGCAGCTGAGTAAACCAAGCTCTTCTTGAACAAGTCTAGCCTGGGCTTGGGTACCTGTAATTTGTTTAAGCGCTGACAAAAATGAAAAATAGTTTTTCATTGTATTTTAAAAGTGGCCACAGATACGTTGGAGCATTCTGTGACAAGATTTTGTGAGCAAATTTAGATTTATTATATAGGAAGCGCTTTCTGGTAGGCAATATTTTTAAGATAATTATAAAGATCTATACAATGTGTTTGGTGTTTATCAGCAACCAGGCGCACTGCGCGTTTTTTGAAGTGAGTGGAGACTTTTTGTGTTGGATATGAAGCGATTATCCCAGATTGTGGAACAATAGTCTAGGTATGTTTGTATATGAGATGTGTAGAACATTTTCTTTGCCCCTTGATCCAGGAAGTGTTTGATTTTGGCAAATTGGTAAACTTTCTGTGCCGTTAGCTTTGTGAGTGCTTGTACATGTAAGTTCCAACTTAGGTACTGGTCAACAGTTAGACCTAGAGTTTTATGTTCATTTACGTTTTCAATTAGTGATGTTCCAATGTAGAGCTGAAGTGTTGTTTTCTGCGAGTTTTGTAGTTTTTGTCTGGTTGATATTAACATACATTTCGTTTTACTAATATTTATTTGCATTCGATTCTCGTTGCTCCACTTAAATAAGATTATATGTATCGTTTTGTAAAGATAGTTCTAGTGAGGTGCAACTTTTATCACTAGAATAAACAGTACAGTCATCGGCAAACAGGTCACAGGATGAGGGTTTGATGTGTAGATGAAGATCGTGAATGTATACTCGTTGATTTTTGATGATCTAAGATAGAGAACTGTTCATTAACTCCCTGGGACAGGTTGATTTAGGGTTATCTTCCCTTTGTTATTCATTGTAGTTGACCTGTCTTCAGACGGGGTTAGCTGTTCTCAAATCTGTTCTGTCAACGCATGCGCAAGTTTCTTGGGCTCGAGACGAATAGGCTTCCGTCATTGAGTGATGAGCTGGGTTCTGACCGGACGACATGTCCGTTGTTCTTCTCTGCATTTTCTGGGGGAAAGATAGTCTTCAGTGTGACTGTCATGTCAATGATTCTCCCCAGAGGGATTCTGTTCGTCAAGAATGACGACAGTTGTTATTAGTGTATTTCTCGGATTCTGTCCAAGGTAAAAAGAACTTAATTATTACGCCTAGATTGCAGAACATTTTGTGTCAAGCTGTGAGTAGTGCTCACAGTTCTTGAGATGCAGAGTCCATTTTGTGTGCTCGATATAGCCACCTAAGACGTTTCGTCTAGCTATATTACAGAAGCCCAGTGAAGAGATATTAATATGGAAACCGCCTGTTGGTGGTATGTTTCGGCATGGATGACCATACCTGCCTATGCAGAATACACTGTTGTTTGAATTATTATAGAGGCCCGATATCTCGGCCGATATCTTTGAGCAGAAGACGAGTGTCTGGCGTGTGAAGCCAGATGAAGTCTTGACTTTTATTATACAAGTTCTTAGACTTTGATATTGATCAACTGGATCCGCCTTTATCGTGCGGCATGTTTGTTGAAAGACTACCTGACGTGTTTAGTCAGGGGCCCTAAGCTACAGTAAGAAAGAATGTATATTGTCAAGCCTGCTTTACTAGCATCTTACACATGAGCTATGCAAGATTATGATGCTCGATGATTATTATTATTTATCACACATGAAATGTCCATGACCCTTTGTGCTATTGACTGTGTCGTCTGTCAGCGTACTGTTTCAGTAATAAATGTTGGAAAAGTCATCTGTATTATCCACATCTATGACTTCTACTTGTGGTGGTGTGAGTTTGGCGTAGATGAATAAGAGCCTATACGACTTCGTGTCCACGATCTGCTGCCTCCTACGCATACACCTTTACACTCTACTGCATCTCACTACGAGTACTACACTCCTAAGAAACTACATGTATGCTATTATGTATGAGTGTCTGTATTACACCCTAGCAGTGCCTCACGCTGTTGACCTAGATACACGCAACACTGAACTGTCCAGGTGATCAACGACACGCCCACTCAGCGACTCTTCAACACGGTACAAATACCAGATTTCACACGAGCAAACAGACTTTAACATCTTATACTCAAACAGTCGGAAATAGGATGTTACATCTGGTGGACCAGATTCGTGGGTCAAGATAACATTGTGGAGTGACAGCTACGCAGCGAACAGTACTAAGCAGGTCAACGCCTTATACTGCTTCATGGACCACAGCTGCTTATGATGTCAATTTACGCTGTGCTACAAAAGTAAACACCCCTTCAACACTTTGACAGTCGTCAATGGACATTCATGTTTACATGCAAGTCAAGTTATCTACGTTCAAGCTCAGGTTGTAAACATTACAATCTATTGTTTACATGCTAAGTCTACACATATCGACGTTGGATCTTCCAATCTCAACTGATGTCGGGAATGATTTAATGTAGCTACACTTTGGAGACTTCTACCTGTTGGCAAGTTACGGTGTCCTTCAACGGTGGATCGTCTGCCATTATTGTTTACAGTTGTACCGCATTGTACTGCATCTTTGCTGGTGTTTGAGGATTGTGCTTGAGATAAGTGGCCCGTTTATGTGTTAAACTGTGCCTTTATTTATGTTCAACTGAGCCTTCCTCTATACTCATTTTTTATATTGTGTATTTACATACTAAATGCATTCTTTGTTTACATGTTCTTTGTTTACATGTTGTGTTAGTGTGTATATTTAGCGGGTTGGTTGGGAAGGTGACTCCTTTAGAATATACCACGTGACAGAGGTTCTACTGAGAGTGTTTTCTTTACGGACTGTGCATATTTCCCACAGCGGAAATTGCGAGTGACGTGTGTTGCTACTTTTCATTTTTTTCCTTAGCTGTGACGAGATGTGTTAGTGTCGTTTTCGTTATTTTTTTCATTCTTTGATTTTTGATTTGTTTTGTTTGTAATTGTCTGCTCTCTTTCTTCCTTTCATTTATTTCTATACATCTTTTTGTTTATAACAGTGTTGTCAGTTGTTTTGTTTAATTTTCGCAGTTATCATTGCAATTCTTTGCAACATTAGATTCAGTGAAGCTTTATTTTTGATTTGACTTCTGCGAACGTTTTCGGTTGTTCTATATTCTTGTCTTGTATTGTTATCATACACAGTTGTCACCGTGAGGTTTCGTAGCATAGTAATTTGGTTTTGTTAGAACAGGGGTGTATAAAAAATGGTTTAAGAAATATAAATGATTTAGGAAATAGACTACTTATTCAAAAGATGGAAGATAAAAGATTGCGCACTTGTGCTTGGATGGTAAGGGAGAGAACTCTTTTAGATGTAAATATTTTCTGTGAGTACACAGTTGTGGCTTACAAAATTAGTATAACGGTCGTTTTTAATAAGCTGGAAGTAAAGGGAAATAGCAGTTAAGCATAAATTCCTAAGGGAGATAACTATGAATATTAACGCCCTTTAGATTTACTGAACGAAGAGCAGGAAAAACGCACGAGAAAATTGTGAGCGAAGGCAAAAAGTTATGGAACGGAGCTCACTGGGTTGTTATGAAGGAATTAACCGTGAGTTGTGTTCGGTGAGCGAACTAAACAACGGACCAATCGTATTGAAGGGATAACGAAGAATGGATCACGGGAATGAATAGAAGGACAGAGTGCAGTGAGTCCCACCAGAAAACTTAACAGGGCAAGACGTGCCTTGCTGGGCTCTCAAGAACAATGAAACCTGTGGTTTACAGGAGGCTCTACAGATGTAGCTAGACTTAGAATTGTAGCGTTAGGAATTCTGGAGAATAGTTTAGATTGTGGTTAACAATTTGTGCTGAACAGATAGGAATAGAATAGGGGTGCATAGTAAGAATGGTGATAGGTGCTGGACTTCTGTTCAAACGGTAAGATGACATTTTTTCTAAACATTTTATAGAATTTCAGGCAACCATTTTTTAGAGGTTGACGACTCCCACATGTAAAAGGGATGTCCACCAGGAGAAGAACATGATATGTTCAACAGAGGTGTATATTACATTGATTTACAAGAGATGCGCTCTCTCATACATGTTGCTTTACAGATAAACAGCTGATGATAAAATAGACGAGGTACTGTCTCAGGCATGAATAGTTCTACAGAGGTATATATTACATTGATTTACAAGAGATGCGCTCTCTCATACATGTTGCTTGACAGATAAACAGCTGATGATAAAATAGACGAGGTATCGTCTCAGGCATGAATAGTTCTACAGAGGTATATATTACATTGATTTACAAGAGATGCGCTCTCTCATACGAGGTATCGTTCAGGCATGAATAGTTCTTGACATATATTACATTGATTTACAAGAATACATGTTGCTGACAGATGATAAAAATAGACGAGGTATCGTCTCAGGCATGAATAGTTCTACAGAGGTATATATTACATTGATTTACAAGAGATGTCATATTTGCGCGCTAGCGTAGTGGTTACAACACCGTTGCTTGACAGATCAAACAGCTGATGAGGAAATTTGACGAGATATCGTCCTCAGGCATGAATAGTTCACCAGGGACTGGCGGCTCCTGAGCCGACCCAGCTGCAGGGTATAAATTACATTGATTCTCTGTACAAGAGATGCGCTCTCAATGCAGGTAGTTAATAACTGAGATTTCGCCTGATTTAGCCAGGCTTATTGCAAACCCATTGTGTAAATAAACGAGATGTCACCACTGGCATGTCTAAGTAAGAGGAGACCACAGCAGTAGTACTTTGACGAAAACTGATATTATTTATATACTCATGAACTATGTTTAGCTAGTATCGATATCATTTTCAGAGTTAGGTTTGACAGGTCTAGGAATTTGGATAGTTATGACCTCGATATATGAAAAAGAAAATGGAGTTGTTGAACCATGCTCAATTGAATGTGTTGAATCATTGACATTGTAAATAAACATATTGTTGGTTTGAAACTTTCTCACACAAGTTGAGTTGGATTATTACAAAGGTGTGGAAGAGTAGGAATAATAACACATAATTATATAACAAGGAGAGAAAACCACTAATACGAGGCAGTCGCTAGTCAACAACTAGGAGGAAAGAACGAGACCTGGTTAAACAAAGACGAACCATATCTCACCCAAGAACCAACACCTCTGGCGGTAAGGGCCAGTAAATAAGAGAAAGTCATACTTGGAAGATATAGACTGATTAATTTGAGTAGGCTACAGCTAGGCCTGCCCTCAGTCACCTAGTTGGTAAATTTAGTGGGGACACGGTCACCTATAGGACTACTTAGTGCCGTAACCAGTCGTTAGAATCAAGCCCTGCCACATATTGCTAATTTGGTGCCTTTGGACCAGTTCTAGGTTAACTACCACCACCACTGTTACATATTAGCAATTTGGCGCCGTGACCATTCCTCCTACAGCGACAACATGGCTACACCATTTGCAGAAGAAACATATCAGCAACAACATCAACAACAGCCTATATAAGAGACTACCAACAGAACAAGAATCATAGACAGAAGAATAAATAGTTGAAATGAAGAGACATTCAAACATGGAGAGTTGTTCAAGAACCATACAGAACAGAAAGAAGAGAATAGCATTGAGAGACTTCGCTTCAGAGTTAAAGCGTTGCAGAAATTATGCAGTCGATTTCCCTTGCATAAGAATAGTAGATGGATGGGTTGCAAAAGTTTATAAAATAGAAATAAAGGATATTGTCGAAATTAAGCTACAACCATTGACAATGAAAGAAGGGAGACCAAAATTAAATTTGAAAAAACGAACTGAACCTACAGTTACTAGAATGGAACCGCAAACAAAGAATGTCGCAGTACAAACAGATGACACATGTAAGAAGAGTCTAATTCCAGTCAGGATAAGGTCAAGGCAAGTGATAGATGACTTACCTGATATGTGCAGTATTGAAATGGTCAGTAAGACAGAAAAAGTGACAGCTGAAGAAAGAGATGTGAAGAATGACAGCGAAATCATGAAGCCATGTACATTCTTGTCGATGCTATGTAGTCAAGCACAGATGAAGAAAGATAAACAGTGCAGAAAATTCCATCAAACAATTGCTAATATTTCAGAGCTAGAGACAGTTGATGGTATGCTGAACAGTCTAGTGTTAAAAGGAATATGTGTTCTAGAAGACATAAAGACATTACTTATGACCCAGATGGGAAAGTCAAGTCAAAGCAACAAGAATATTATTGATAACGTACAACGAAGTAACATTCAAGATCAATTACAAGATGAGAAACAAGAAGCTGTAACATGCAAGAATCCAGAAAGAACTGACCTGAATACGCAAAGTCATGTACTGGTTCCAGAGTTGAGCGAAGTTCCCTCAGATAGTAGATATTCAAGAGATAACAGCCCTAATTCACAAAAGAATTAAGAGCAGTTGAAGCAAGTCACAGAATCAGCACAGGGGGAGAGTAAACACCAACAAAAGAAAAAGAAGAAAAAAGGAAGAAAGACTCCGCCAATTCAGGAAGTAAAACCATGCACATCTGCTAATGACAATTCAGAGTACTTAAACGAGGCAGTTGAAGTAGATGGAAAACCCTCCCTTCTTCAATCAGTTGCAGATCATAAAAGCTCATTAGACAAGTCTTCAGTTCAAGACCTGAAAATATCATCTGCTCCCATATCTGCCACACAAAAATCATCTGAAGCATCAATGAATCAAGAAGATAATTATATCAATCCAGCCCTTCAAGCGTTACGACAAAAAATAATCAGTGATTATTACTGTCGATTTCCAACTGCCAGATGCTGTAAGACGCCTGACTCGCCGCGGAGAGAACTCAGCAGAAGTAGTAGAAGACATAACTACACTTTGCTCAGATTTACAGAGGAAGTTTGAAGAGATAGAAAAGAAGAACAACAAAGAAGAAGAAGTGAAGAGGCGCCAAGCGACTAGAAGAAATACGGGTCGACGCGGTTTCCGATCCAAGAGCCGAGAGGCTATGAAGGAAGAGAGAAAAAGGAGTATTAGTACGAGATATACTAGGAGTATAAGCAGAGGTCGAGGTAGCGACCAAGTGCAAACGGTTAATGAAGAAGTAAGAAGTGGAGAAGTTGAGAGAAACTCGGGAGATATACGAGATGCAGAGGTAGGGAGGAAGCAAAGAGTTAATGAAGTCAGAATAGAAGTAGAGACTCAAGATATGGATAAATTGATAGCGTTAGAGGCGCTTAAAAGTAAGGAGACAATAGAGGCGCTCAAGAGCAAAGAGGCCGTGATCATGAAATTTTTGGAGATGAAGTAGTGCAGAAATAGAAAGAGATAGAGGCTATGTGAGGAGAGGCATAGCATATAAACAATATGGCGGCGGCAGCTGAGTCTTGAGAAGACTTAGTATAATTAGTCTGTACCGCACACAAGAGAAAACTGAGTACACCTGACCAATAGGGTACTGCAGTAGGGGAGACAAGTGAAGGAGATGTAAGAAGTAGATTAGAGGCCATGGTAGTATGGCGGAAATTATGTGAAAAGTCGTGGTGACGACGGCAGAAATACTAGAGACTTAGATTTGTTTTTGATGAAGCAGCAGAGGAAGACAGCAATTATGGAACAAAATAAAGGACAACTATAACTATCAGCCACAAGTTAAAATCAGCCAGACGATCAAGTCGGGACATTGAAGATAAGAGACCGATGCAGTCAACGAGAAGTGACATACTACAGCAGAGTCGAAGCCTTACAGAAGAAATAAAGAAGCAAGAATCACATGAGAGTCTACCTGCACTCCAAAGACAACACATCAGTGTTCGCAATGTTAGTCACATGGTCACAACCATCGTTTCCTATCCCTTCGTCAGCCCTAACATATTCCCTGCGACCCCTGTCGCAACCCCAGTGATCTTGTGAAGCGAACATGTGATGACAGAAGACGATCACTCACAGCTTCAGAAGAATCAGCCGAACTGGAACCTTACAGAAGAAAACATGAGTCGACAGCTACAACTACCAGCCACAAGCCAACCCCAGCTTACACACTACAGTTGGGATGATGAAGATGAGATACCTTTACGAGCACTGAGGAATAATAGAACTTGTCAGAATCGAAGCCTTACAGCACACCATACAAACATAAGGAAGAATATTGTTGACAAGTCGGTAGCACCGGTATAAGCATAGATCAACACAACAAAAAGCGAAGAAAGCGACACCGAGTGTACAGACAACCCTACCTATACCAAATCCAAAATGTAAACATCAAGCATACAAGCTATTGTCAGATTGACAACAACATACTAATATGCGTTCGTCCTCATCCTCCTGCAGAGCGACTATAAAAACATCACAACTGATACTAATTTCATCACAGTACGACAGTCGTCTCTCCAGTAGAGAATTTACACTGATGGAGTTTGTAAAAAGAGATCTCCAAATTCATACAAACAGTGTAATCGCCGTAAAGTACTCACCCAGCAACAGTACTAACTCGCAGCACTCACTTAGCTATAGTGCTTAATTAAGGTACCCCAATCAACGGTATCCAACGATTAGTTAGCTAATCGGAATCTATTAGTGGTTAACATAGTGGTTAGTGATATTTCGGAATACACTTAAACTTTTATACTATACACTAACTTTGTGAACAGACAAGAGTAGAACTTTGCAAAGAAACTTAACTGTGTAGTACATTAACTAATGATAAAGTGCATTGATCATATAGATATGAGTGATAACTTTGATTAATCACGTGACATATTATACAGTCATAAGAAATAAGTTTAGACACAGACCATTATAACTGATCAGCTAGATTATACCAAGAACAAATCTCAAGATTAGAATAAAGATACAGGTTTCTAGAGAGACAATAACATTTTTCACAGGATAAGACTTACCACACTAGAGGATCAAGGTTAGGTAGAAACTTATATATTCAGAGCAATTTGCTTATAATGCCTATGTATTTCAGATATGTATCTGCTTCAAGAAAAAAAAATGGAACCAGAGACAACACGAAAGGTCACCGACCAACTCAGACTATAGTTGAAGCGCAGAAACTCAATAGAAGCATATACATTACATAGCAGAGGAGAAGTCACTGAGGTCAAGCCACATGGTTGCAGTGATGGTGCTATACCTGTTACTTACCCAAGAGAGGATGAAGAAAAAAAAATATATAGTGGCTAGGTCCACAGCTATTCCACATGATGGTTTGTCAAAGGTTGTTAAGTCTGACAGACTGGGGTACAGTGTATACAGTTCAGACGAAGTTAATGATTCGACTGGTGCATCCAAGGCTAGCATCAGCCGAGCACTTCATGTTCTGACTTAGTGACATAGGTCTTTCGCTATTGCCCCAGGACAGATGTTTGGATTTGCGTAGTTAGTTGCATACACGACTGATAATTCGACTGGTGCATCCAAGGCTAGCATCAGCCGAGCACATCACTTCCTGACGTAGTAACACACATCTTTTGCTATCACTTTGGGGATATAGTTAATGCATGCATCGTGACGTTATAGATATACTACATTCTGCCTATCTGACCGCTACAATGTAATACTGACATTGACGGCAGGTATTATAGACATATAACGGACTGACAAACCTCTGCTTCCAGAGGCTGTTCCATGTCGCCCTTGTATATATATATATAGAATATATATATATATATATATATATATATATATATATATATATATATATATATATATATATATATATATATATATATATATATATATATATATATATATACTGAAGCACATTAAAAACGCACCACCTGTATAATCCAGGAACAGAGTGTGAAATGTAAATATAAGTGTTTACAAGTTTACATATTTGGAATCTTTATTCATTTTCCTATGAATCCATGCTGGTCATTAATTTGTACATTTGATTGTTATGAAATTAATTGCATTCTGTGCAGGCAAGGGAGAAAACCAAAAATACAAAAAAAATGCACGTGCGTTATCCTGCTGGAGAAGCTGCAAGTCTGGATAAATTGTGAACGCAGGAGCAACCAGTGCATCCAGAACCTCATCTCGATATGTCACAGTATTAACATTTCCACGGAAGACGTGAAGAGGCAAGCGATGGTGAAAACTGAATCATCCCCAAATGTGAATACTGCCACCTCCAAATCGGTTGACACAGCAATCTGCAAAGCGCTCTCCACACCGTCGCCAAATCCGCATACGTCCATCAGCAAAGGATATGTTGAATCTGCATTCCACTGCAGTCTAGTCCATCTGACATGTTGCTCTGTCCATTGCAGGCGCTGCTGACGATGTCTGTGAGTCAAGTTTGGCCCAACATAAGGTCGTCTTGCAGTAAGGCCTGTATCTCTGAGTCGTCGTATGACTGTCATTCGAGAGACTTGCCCATGTCTACCCACTATTGCTCTTGCTGTTTGACTTGCCGG
This sequence comes from Oreohelix idahoensis, assembly GCA_024509875.1. Lineage (NCBI taxonomy): Eukaryota > Metazoa > Mollusca > Gastropoda > Stylommatophora > Oreohelicidae > Oreohelix > Oreohelix idahoensis. The sequence continues at coordinate 4,824 of JAMPIV010003221.1, read as the reverse complement.
GAGAGTACGATTCCTTAGGTACCTCAGCACAATATGACGATCTTGCGCAGGGGTAGTAACTCGTGGTTGGCCACTCCGAAGTCTATCCCGGGCACTGCCAGTGGTTCCGTAACGTTCATTGAGACGTACAATAGTGCTGTGGTGGCAATTCATCCTTCTGGCAATGGCCCGCGAGCTCATTCCGGTCTCCAACATACCAATGGCTCGTTGGCGGTCGTTTTCAGATAGTCGTGGCATTTCAAGCACATGTACTGGGTGTTTTGTCTCAACGGCCTTTTTATACCGAGTATACTGCCACAACGTGTACACATTTTCAGGGTCATAGCTGTTGGGAATCGTGTTGCACGTGTAACTTTCATCGTTTTCATGTAGTCTGTACACAAACCCGTGGGTTGAATCATGCATTTTCCATTCCAGCAGCCATTCGCTCTCTACCTCTTGGCAAACACGGAGAAAATCCATTCCCACACTTTTTTTTCCAGCTTCTCGGCATCACTATATATAATAGTGGTGCGTTTTTAATGTGCGTCAGTATATATATATATAAATAGAATATATAATTATAATGTTTGAAATTTATGAAATACGATGTTCCATATCTTGGTAATAGATAATTGAGATAAGTATTATTATATTAATTATAATGGCTATAAATACATAGCCTCATAGATTTGAGCATTTAGCATTTTCTTCATTGCCTTTGATAATTGTTTTTGATGTTTTTGAGCCAGCTGTGGGTGGTATAGAGTAGTTATGATAGTGGGATAGACAGAGTTTGGGTATTTACTGATAGGACGCAAATTTTTCCCTCCGGGATACATTTGTACGGCCCCGGGACGTATATGTCACCGTGAGGTTTCGTAGCATAGTAATTTTGGTTTTGTTAGAACAGGGGTGTATAAAAAATGGTTTAAGAAATATAAATGATTTAGGAAATAGACTACTTATTCAAAAGATGGGAGATAAAAGATTGCGCACTTGTGCTTGGATAGTAAGGGAGAGAACTCTTTTAGATGTAAATATTTTCTATGAGTACACAGTTGTGGCTTACAAAATTAGCATAACGGTCGTTTTTAATAAGCTGGAAGTAAAGGGAAATAGCAGTTAAGCATAAATCCCTAAGGGAGATAACTATGAATATTAACGCCCTTTAGATTTACTGAACGAAGAGCAGGAAAAACGCACGAGAAAATTGTGAGCGAAGGCAAAAAGTTATGGAACGGAGCTCACTGGGTTGTTATGAAGGAATTAACCGTGAGTTGTGATCGGTGAGTGAAATAAACAACGGACCAATCGTATTGAAGGGATAACGAAGAATGGATCACGGGAATGAATAGAAGGACAGAGAGAAGTGAGTCCCACCAGAAAACTTAACAGGGCAAGACGTGCCTTACTGGGCTCTCAAGAACAATGAAACATGTGGTTTACAGGAGGCTCTACAGGAGGCTAGACTTAGAATTGTAGCATTAGGAATTCTGGAGAATAGTTTAGATTGTGGTTAACAATTTGTGCTGAACAGATAGGAATAGAATAGGGGTGCATAGTAAGAATGGTGATAGGTGCTGGACTTCAGTTTAAACGGTAAGATGACATTTTTTCTAAACATTTTATAGAATTTCAGGCAACCATTTTTTAGAGGTTGACGACTCCCACATGTAAAAGGGATGTCCACCAGGAGAAGAACACGATATGTTCAACAGAGGTATATTACATTGATTTACAAGAGATGCGCTTTCTCATACATGTTGCTTGACAGATAAACAGCTGATGATAAAATAGACGAGGTATCGTCTCAGGCATGAATAGTTCTACAGAGGCATATATTACATTGATTTACAAGAGATGCGCTCTCTCATACATGTTGCTTGACAGATAAACAGCTGATGATAAAATAGATGAGGTATCGTCTCAAGCATGAATAGTTGTACAGAGGTATATATTACACTGATTTACAAGAGATGTCATGCGCTCTCTCATACATGCTGCTTGACAGATAAACAGCTGATGATAAAATAGACGAGGTATCGTCTCAGGCATGAATAGTTCTACAGAGGTATATATTACATTGATTTACAAGAGATGTCATGCGCTCTCTCATACATGTTGCTTGACAGATAAACAGCTGATGATAAAATAGACGAGGTATCGTCTCAGGCATGAATAGTTCTACAGAGGTATATATTACATTGATTTACAAGAGATGTCATGCGCTCTCTCATACATGTTGCTTGACAGATAAACAGCTGATGATAAAATAGACGAGGTATCGGCTCAGGCATGAATAGTTCAACAGAGGTATATATTACATTGATTTACAAGAGATGCGCTCTCAGCTAGTTGCTGATTGCCAGGCAACCCATTGTGTAAATAAACGAGATGTCACCACTGGCGTGTCTAAGTAAGAGGAGACCACAACAGTAGTACTTTGACGAAAACTGATATTATTTATATATTCATGAACTATGTTTAGCTATCGATACCATTTTCAGAGTTAGGTTTGACAGGTCTAGGAATTTGGAAAGATATGACCTCGAGATATGGAAAAGAAAATGGAGTTGTTGAACCATGCTCAATTGAATGTGTTGAATCATTGACATTGTAAATAAACATATTGTTGGTTTGAAACTTTCTCACACAAGTTGAGTTGGATTATTACAAAGGTGTGGAAGAGTAGGAATAATAACACATAATTATAGAACAAGGAGAGAAAACCACTAATACGAGGCAGTCGCTAGTCAACAACTAGGAGGAAAGAACGAGACCTGGTTAAACAAAGACGAACCATATCTCATCCAAGAATCAACACCTCTGGCGGTAAGGGCCAGTAAATAAGAGAAAGTCATACTTGGAAGATATAGACTGACTAATTTGAGTAGGCTACAGCTAGGCCTGCCCTCAGTCACCTAGTTGGTAAATTTAGTGGGGACACGGTCACCTATAGGACTACTTAGTGCCGTAACCAGTCCTCAGAATCAAGCCCTGCCACATATTGCTAATTTGGTGCCTTTGGACCAGTTCCCGGTTCATCACCAACACCGACACTGTGACACATTCTATATATATATATATATATATATATATATATATATTATATATATATATATATTATATATATATATATATATATATATATATATATATATATATATAATATATATATACTTGGTCATGAACTACTATTATTATTAATATGATGCACTTTTCAGATAGAGGTTATTTATAATGATATTATTATAGAGAAGCAAAGTGATTATACAAGTTTTTGATTAAAAGACTTGTCTCCCACTGAGTTTGGGATATAAAGTGTATTATTATTTCAGGTGTTAATAGCACATTAATAGACAGAATGTCTACATTGGATTTCTTCATCGAGCAAGGGAAAGCCCTTGGCAAAACTGATGAGAAATTGGAAGAGTTTGCACTTACTCAGTATGCCAAGGCACAGAAGGCTGAAGAGAAAAGGATGCAAATGCAGTTGGACAGAGAAGCTGCTGCTGAAGCTGAAAATAAAAGATTGGACAGAGAAGCTGCTGCTGAAGAGAGGAAACTTCAAGCTGCTGCTGAAGAGAGGAAACTTCAAGCTTCTGCTGAAGAGAGGAAATTTCAAGCTGCTGCTGAAGAGAGGAAACTTCAAGCTGCTGCTGAAGACAGGAAACTTCAAGCTACTGCTGAAGAGAGGAAATTTCAAGCTGCTGCTGAAGAGAGGAAACTTCAAGCTGCTGCTGAAGAGAGGAAACTTCAAGCTGCTGCTGAAGAGAGGAAACTTCAAGCTGCGGCTGAAGAAAGGAAAATGGAACATGAGGAAAAACTCTTAGCTTTGCAGTTGGAGAAATTAAAGGTCATGAATATGAGTGCTCCTCAAGCAACTTCGGGTAAGATAAAGGAAAATACTTATTAAGTCAAATTGCCCCCTTTCAACCCTCTAAAGGACGACATAACCTTCTACCTTGATAGATTTCAATTAACATGCGTAACGCATAAGGTAGATAAGGAACAATATGTCGGACAACTGATGGAGTTACTTTCAGGTGAACCATTAAGTACTGTAATGGCAGTAGAGGAACCTGACAGAACTAATTATGATGTTGTCAGGGCAACATTACTTAAAATATATCAATTAAAAGAAGAAGATTATCGTCTTCGGTTTAAGACAATGCTACCAGAAACTGGAGTAGAGTTCTCTGACTTTATTACGAAGATACGTCTTACTTTCACACGTTGGATTGAGCTGTCTAAAACAGAAAAAACATACGAAGCCCTTATGGACTTATTACTTCGAGATAAAGTTATGTCATCTGTCAATGAGTCTTTCCTTGCTTTTCTTCATGAGCGTAAACCTAAGAACATAAAAGACATGGAAGAATATTATTGCCAGTACGTCACTGCGCATCCCCATGCTACTGTTAGCAATTCTAAGGTGAAGGAAGAGTTGCCAGTTGCTTCTGCAGCACCATATAGCCCTAACTTTATGCATAAATTCCAAGGTGCTCAACACAACTTTAATAAGAAGAGCAATCGTAATTATGATCAGAATCAGGGTAACCCATCACAAAATGGGTCTTCTACAAAAAACTGGAGGCGATCTGATAGTCCTCGTTATTTCGGGTCCAATAATTATGGAAACTTTCGGAGAGGTAGTCACAATAGACACTACTAAGGCTATTCTTCGCGGGGACATCGAAACCAAACAGATAGACACTAAAATCAGTGGGAAAATGACAATAGTGATTATGGAAACTGGGATTCGAACCAGAACGGTGGTCACGGTTGATCAAACTATGACAATTTCAGAGGGAATAATAATCGTGGTAGATCTCAACACAA
>JAMPIV010003220.1:0-88816 GCA_024509875.1 Oreohelix idahoensis | reverse complement strand
GACATAGTCATGCGCAGTCCAGCGCGAATCGGACACGCCTCATATAACATAAGAACACAAGGACCTTTACAAAGAACAGCTTAAGAATGATTACATTATAAGGTTAACCAACAGAGTTGCCAACCGTTTTTTAAAAGGCGGCTCAGCACAGTCAATACATGGCACGAATTCCAAGAACGCTTTAACAAAATTTAACAACCATCGACACCAACTGCGAGAAGGAACAACTGCTTACCCATGAAAAGTGACTATAAATTCCAACATGATTATTTCCCTTTCATTACAAAAATCTATTTTATTTGTAAATAAAACGATGTTGCGAGAATTTCACACGCAACATATCACGCACCACCTACCCGATTAAAAAAAAATGTGGAACATATTTTTTTTTTTTTAATTATATATCCCAAGAGCAGTGCGATAAGCGGCTCAAAACGCACGAATTATGCGCTGATAATTAATTAAATTGCCTAACATGAGGCTAAATATAGAATGTCTGGTGAGAATATACCTCAACCAGAAAAATAAATATGTCTCAAAAAATATTCACATCGGGGAGGTGTCACCAACACACATCACGTTAGCATGTAAACACAATATACGTATGCAAGTTACCATAGACATCATTAAATAGCATAATCTAATACTGTCTTTAAAAAATGGATGTACAAATCTGATAGGAAAATTTAAATAGTACATTATTTGACATGTAATTGACCTAGTACATAATGAAATTGAAGTACATGACGATGCAGGAACATCCTCTGACGTTCCGAGGGGTAAGTACAAATGTAGAACTCGTCATGCTTTGATAATAGTAAGGTAAGTCCTCAGCTCAACAATGACATTCTGAGAAAGTACAAGCAATATAATGCTAATTAATAACTAATATGCTTCATAAGGTACAATACATTATTAATAATTGTGGCTGTTTAGTAAACTAACGGCCCTTATATTAACTACTCAGTCCTCCTCTATCCTCTTAAAAAACGAACAGAAGAAGATGACAACAAAGCACGATAGTGTGTACATATAAAGTGAGTACAGATGTGCTAATCTATTGTAGAAATATAGGTGTGTTATGACTCTGTAATATATAGAAATATAGGACAGAAGTATTAGTTGGAGTCATGTGGGCATCTAGACAAAATGTCAGCCATCACATTATCCGCACCACGGATAGCTCGTACCGTGAAGTGAAAAGGTTGAAGAGCTATAGCATATCGAGTGGATCTCGAACTCATCAAATTCTTAGTCTGAATAGCTGTAAGAGCTTTCTGATCAGTCTCTAGAATGAAATGTGCGCCCAGGAGGAATCTTTGTAGCTTTAGAATTGACCAAACCATCGCTAACAACTCACGGTCTAAAACCGAGTAGTTCCTCTCTGCCGCATTGAGTTTTCTAGAAATGTACATAACAGGATGCAGAGTATTTGCATATTCTTGCATCAGTGCTGCTCCAATCCCAGTGGATGAAGCATCACTCCGAAGAACAAAAGTCCTATCAAGAGTAGGTAATCTTAAGATGGGAGGAGAAGAAAATATATTCTTGATTTGGTCTAGTGAAGATTGGCATTCTTCAGACCAACGGACCAGATTAGGCGAACCTTTCTTAAACAATGTTGATAGAGGTGCCATGATCGAAGATAAATTTGGAATAAATCTCCCATAAAATTGAATTAAACCTAAGAGACTCCTAACTTGTTTCTTCGTTTTAGGAACAGAGATGTTCAGTATTTTGGAAGTATTGTGGTCTTCTGTCTTCAAGAGACCATGACCAAACACGATGACCCAGGAAAGAGATTTCACCAAAACCAACAAAAAGCTTTTGAAGGTTTTGCTGTCAAACTATTCTCACGTAGAGTGGACAGTAAGTCATATAACCCTAAATAGTGATCTTCCCAGGTATCACTGAAGAGACAGATATCATCTAAGTATGCGATGACATCTGAACGATGTGAAAGAATTCGACGCATCATGCGAACGAAAGTAGCAGGGGCGTTCATAAGACCGAAGGCATAACATTCCATTGAAATAGACCCCTAGGTGTAGAAAAAGCAGTAAGAGGTTTGGCATGCTCTGCTAAAGGCACTTGCCAATAACCTTTAGACAAGTCAAGTTTAGTGAAGAATCTAGAATTAGAAAGTTTAATCAGTAGATCTTCTAACAAAGGTATCGGTTCAGCATCGAACTTAGTGACTTGATTCAATTTGCGATAATCAACGCAAATTCGTATGTTCTTATCCTTCTTCCGGACAATAACCATGGAAGAAGAATATGGTGAAGTCGATGGTTCAATTATATTTAATTGAATCATTTCGTCCAATTCCTTTTCCACTTGCGACTGAAAGTGTATAGGAATAGGATACGGCCTAACCCTAATTGGATTATTGTCGGTAAGAATTATGTCATGTTCTATGACATCTGTGTGTCCAGGAATGTCAGTGAGAACATCCTGAAATGTTTGTAACATCGACGAGACTTGTCGATGTTCCTCACCAGAAAGATTAGGAGAAACAGAAACGTTTTTCCAAGATTCCGTGGAATGTAGCGGAACCACTGGAAGAGGAAGATTGACATCCGAGAAGGTAGATTCCTCATCCTGTATGACCGACAGAGATGAGTAATGACCATGAGGTGCAGGAGAATCATCCGTTGCCTGGAAAATAGGCAGCAAATAGTCCGGACGTTCGTGAAATTCCGAAAGCATGTTTATGTGGAAAGTTTTATGCTTTCCATCAATATCGACCACATAGTCAACATCGGAAATACGAGAGACTATTGCATACGGACCTTTCCATGCAATAAGAAGTCTATTTTCCCTACTGGGGAGTAGGACGAATGCTTTGTCACCTGGACAAAGTTGTCGTAGACATCTATTCTTGTTAGCAAACTGCCTTGCCTTCTCTTTAGCAATTTCTGATGAAGCAGTTGCTAGCTTACATGCCTCAATGATCTTTTGTCTAAGAGCAATGACATACTCATATGAGGATTGAGTTTCATCGCTAATATCATCGGCAGTGATGAGATCGTGTAATAAAGACATAGGGCCGCGTGGACGCGCGCCAAATACAAGTTCGAAGGGAGAAAATCCTGTGTGTTCATTTGGGACTTCTCTATAGGCAAAGAGAGCCGCGGGTAAAACCCTGTCCCAATCTTGAGGATGATCTTCAGTTATCTTACCAAGCAAAGTCTTGAGCGTTCTATTCAGACGCTCAACTAACCCATTAGACATAGGATGATAGATACTACTGAGAGATCGTTTAATATGTAAGGTAGACATTACCTGTGACATAGTGTCAGATATGAGTTGAGTGCCATGGTCTGACAATATTTCTCTGGGGAACCCCAAGCGAGAAAATATCAGCCAAAGAGCATCTGCGATATCTGTAGTAGATATGCTCTTAAGAGGGATAGCCTCTGGCCAACGTGTGCACATATCGACACATGTAAGGATAAACTGATGTCCTCTGGCCGACTTGACCTTAAAATGGCCAAATATATCTATGGCCATTTTCTGAAACGGTCGAATAGGGATGTCAGCAGCCTGGATAGGCGCAGCATGTCGTGGTCCTCTAGATTTGACCTCCTGACATACCTTGCATGATCGGCAGTAAATACGAATGTCCTTGTTGACAAAAGGCCAAAAGAAAGCCGCAAGGACTCTCGACTTCGTACGGGAAAAACCCATATGTCCAGCACATTGCGAGTCATGAGCATGTTGCAATATTTGCACTCTCATGCTCTTGGGAACAAGAATTTGCGAATGTGCCGACGTAGTCGAATCTTGTACCATACGTACAAGTACGCCGTTTCTCATTGCTATCCAAGATTTTCTATTTGTATCCTGATTCGGATCACCTTTCTTCGCAAGAATGAAGAATTTTTTTTAAAGAAGGATCTTCTTCTTGCAATTTTATGAAAGAGTCACGAGTGATGACTAAGTGACTATCTTGGCTATCAACTTCATTATCACCATTCAGTGAAGTTTCGGGTGTTTGTAGAGCTTGTGCTCTTGTAACCACTGCATTGGTAGCTTGCATATTTTTATCTTCCCAAACAGCAATCTGCTGTGGGGTACACTCCCTAACTCCGTGAATACGACCAATAATAAGGTCCGCAATAGGATTAGGTAAGAGACAAGCATGCACATCTCCAGTAAAGAAAGGAGTGGCAATGCGAATTACAGCAGTAGGATATTTTTCTAGAGTGCCGCCAAATGTGACACATTTAATAATCTTTCCTGTAGCACAAGATGAATCTACAAGCGATTGTCTAACACCAATAGTGGTGCATCCGGAATCGAAAAGTAGTGAGACCGGAGTATCATTAACAAGACCCTTATGTAGGATTAAAGAACCCCTCCTGTCATGCGCAACAGCAGCAGGAAGAGCGGGAAGAGGGTGACCACAACTCAAAGTAGTTATGGTACTCGGTTCGAATAAAGTACTGCATTGGGGGCATTTGTTTGCTCTCTCAAAGTCAAAAGCAGAACCAGTGACAGCGTCAAAGTTTTTATTATCAACAACCTGATTACAGGCTCCCTGAGTTTCCTGTTGTACAGAATTAGCCTGCTGATATCTCTTTTTTTTTGTGTTGAGATCTACCGCGACTATTATTACCTCTGAAGTTATCAGAGTTATTATTATCTCTGAAGTTATTGTTGTCTCTATTATAATTGTTATCCTGGTTCGAATTCCAGTTTCCACGATTACTATCATGTTCACATTGATGCGAACATCTATTTGTTTGGTTTTGAGGTCTTCGGGAGGAATAACCTCTATTACCATATCCTCTTTTGAAATGCTTAAAATTATTAGGATGATAGTAACGAGCACTATCAGGTTGTCTCCAATTCTTCGAAGAAGAATCACCATGAAATTGATTTCCATGATTTTGACAGAAATTACCGCTGCCCTTTCTATCAAAATTTTGTTGGGATCTACGAGCAAAGTTTTGACCATACGGCGCTGCCGAAGCAACTGGTAAACCTTCTTTCACCTTAGAGTTACCCATGGTTATGTGTGGGTGCGCAGTTACGTATTGGCAACAGAAATCTTCCATTTCTTTTATTGTTTTAGGTTTACGTTCATGAAGGAAAGCAAGGAAAGACTCATTGACAGAAGACATGACTTTGTCTCTAAGTATTAAGTCCATAAGTGCTTCATAAGTTTTTTCTGTCTTAGATAGTTCAACCCATCGTGAGAAAGTAATGCGTATTCTTGCAATAAACTCGGAGAATTCAACTCCAGTTCCAGGCAACATGTTTTTAAATTGTAGACGATAGCCGTCTTCGTTAAGCTGATATTTCTTTAAAAAAGCGGCCCTGACAACCTCATAATTGTTCTTGTCAGGTTCATCCACCATATTTAACATACTTAGAGCTTTACCTGTCAGTATCCCTGATAACTGATAAACATATTTTGCTTTGTCTATGTTATGAGCTTTACATGCTTGTTCAAATCTGTCCAGATAGAACATTATATCATCACTGGAAGGACTAAATGTTGGTAACTTAATCTTAAAAGTATCATTATTAGCCTTATCAGAAGATGAACCCTTGTTTGCATCATTACCATTACTCATGTTCATCAATTTCAATTTTTCCAACTCTAAAGCTAAGACCTTTTCTTCATGTTCCATTTTTGCTTTCTCTTTCCTCTCATCAGACTCTCTCTGTAATCTTCTCTCCTCAGCCTGAGCCTCTATTTAGTCTTTTATTCTCATCAGTCTTTTATTTCCAGTCTTTTATTCTCAGCTTCGTTTTTTCAAGTCTTTTATTCTCAGCCTCTATTTCAAGTTTTTTTATTTTCAGCTTCTAGTTGTAGCTGGAGTTTTCTCTCCTCAGCTTCTGATTCCCTTTTCTGTTTTTCCATTTCCATTTGGAATCTTTTTTCATCCACCTGCATCTGCAGTTTCTTTTGTTCAGCTTCCATTGCTTTATCATATTGAGCAGTTGCAAATTCTTCTAACTTATCACCAGTCTTCCCAAGCAATTTACCCTGCTCAATAAAGTACTCAAGTGTAGACATGTTGTCTAACATATGAGTCCAATAACTTGAAATAATTAACTAATTTATTTCAAACCTAAGTGTAACAAGTCTTAATTAAGCACTTGTATATTTACATCACATTATATTATCCCAGTCTCTGTGGGAAAACAAGTCTCCAATCAAAGAACTTGTATATGAAATGTCAACAATCAATTCTTGATCATAAGTGCACTTCTCATTCAATAGTGCACGACACTATTCATCATTCATTTATCATCAGTGTAGTAGTAACAGTGCATTAGCATAGTCCATAACTAATTACTATAACTGTAAACAATGACTATGTAAACACAGCACAATGTAAACATTGAAAATGTAAACAATGTAAACAATGTAAACAATAACAATGTAAACAATAACAAAGATCAGCAACAATACAAAAACATTCGCAGAAATCAACTAAAAATAAAGCAGAAATTAATGAAATATCACAAAAAATGTGACGATATCTGCGATCGAATTAAACAAAATACATGACACCACAGTGTATAAACAAAAATGTTGTATGAAACTAAATTATAGACAAGAGTAGGCTAACAAATACAAACAAATCAAAACAAAACTAAAGAATGCGAAATAATAACGAAAACAATATTAACACATGTCATCACAACTAACAGAAATAGCAACAAAAGTCGCTTAGCAAATTCCAGTATCGGAAATTTGCACACCCTACAGAACACTCTCAATAGAAAACCTCTGCTATGTGGTATGATCTATAGGAGTCGCCACCCAGCCAGACCCGCAGAAATATAAACATATAGTTATACAAATAACATATAAACATATAACATATAACAATAGAATGAGATGATACACAGAAGACTCAGCAGAAGTATAAGGGCACAGTTTACGTACAAACAGGCCACTTAACTTATAGGCTTCCAATCGAGAACAGCAGAAAAAACAGATGTCAATCAACGTCCTAAAGAGCGAAGCTCCAACGATGATGGCACATCTGAACTGCTTCCACTGCTAACACGATGGTACTTGAGCTTCTGAATATACAGGTAGCGTTGTTACGGCACTTGTCCTTCTTAAATATAACAGCCACCAGTTTCACTCGGTACTTGGCCTTCTTAGCACAAGAACTAGTAAGAATCGGCACTTGACCTTCTCAAAAAAACGACAGCACTGGAACCTTGACAGCAGCAACTTGCTTGACTTGCGTTAAAGACAACAGCAGTCCGTGTTATCCGGCAATATGCAACAACGCCGGGTACTGTCAAATTCCTGTTTCAGTCAAAAAATTGCAATTTTGACATTTACCGGGCATCGCCGAGTAATTGGAAAATTTTGAAGATGTTGACTGTCTTGAAGAATGTTGATTTCTTGAAGGATGCTGATGAATTCTTGTTGAAAATGAAGTGGGTAAGGGACCCCGTGAATGCTGGTACCAGAGCAAACCAGCTTATGGCCACCAAATGATGCGTGACACCATATGGGAGATGGATGGTACCCGCATGTCTGGTTTTGTGTAGTGTGTAGATGATGTACTGTCAAACAATGATCATACAAAACAGGGGGCAATCCACACAAGGACGTCAGTTAACTCACGACGTATAAAGTCAATGATGCTTGTAACAGCTAGTGACGTTTTTCTGTATCATTTATTGTGGACGCCAGAGTGACAAAATGTATACGCGAATATGTAGGTACATCAGACAGTCATTATCACAGCAACATATTCAGTACAGCAATGGACGGTAGACAGCATCATAATAAAGATGATTCACAGGCATGTCAATACATTATAAGGCTGTAATGTAGTCGGGAAAATTCTCCATCCCTTTCTATCTTAGCCAGGAGATAACCAGATGTATGAGATCAGTTCACTCTCCTTAATCTGACTTCAGCAAGACCGACACGTCTTCTGAAGTATAAATAATGTCCTCCAAAACATCCTCTAGATAACAAAAGGTTTCAAACCTAGTTCCTATAGCGAAGTAGCAAGTAATAGTCCTTGGGACATGCATCAACCCGATGCGGTACAATGTAGCAATATGTGAGCTGAGAAAACATCTCGTGATGACGACTTTCAAAGACAGGCTATGAATCAAGTGTCACTCACGAACAGATATCGATAAAGTTAATGTAAATGTAATTTACCTTGCCTTCAGGAAATAACCACAGAAATAATACGCCTTCCGGCGTGTGGAAATACACTAGAGCTATCATCTCGAATAAACGAAATATCCATAAGAGGACTTCACATTCCTGACAGAAATAAATTAGCAGAGACGCTCTCACAGAGACGTCCCTTCGCTATCGCAATCTTCGCTCACTGACCTGTGGGCGGAAACTCTTCGACAAAGACCCAAGACTTAGTCATGCGCAGTCCAGCGCGAATCGACCACCGCTCAGATAACTTAAGACACAAGGACCTTTACAAAGAACCAGCTTAAGAATGATTACCTTATAAGGATAACCCAACAGGTTGCCAACCGTTTTTTTTAAAAGCGGCCTAGCCAGTCCATACATGGGCACGATTCAAGAACGCTTAACAAATTTAACAACCATCGACACCAACGCGAGAAGACAACTGCTTACCATGAAAAGTGACTATAAATTCCACATGATTATTTCCCTTTCATTACAAAAATATATATTGTAAATAAAACGATGTTGCGAGAATTTCACACGCAACACCGCTTTAGCAAAAACTTGCATAAGCAAATACAAAATAAGTACATGGGGTATATCCAAATAGAATTATTCTTCCCACGCTTTCTCTCGCTCTGACAAACCTGTGATCACAAATTCAGTCTCTCTTACCTACAAAGGTGCTTTCACCACATCTGGAACAATTGTTAATGGCACCCACAGCCCATCCACGGTTGGTTGTTTGGCGAATCAAGCCCCAGTTTCTCCAACGACTAATTAATCAAATCTTGGGAAACGCTTGGTTCACTATTATACGTAGGATGCTGATATAGGTCACTTCTATTTTTGTCCAGGTAGTAAAATAATTAAGAGATCTAAATGTCACAGTGTACATTAGCTTGGAATCTTCAATCGTTACATCAAATGTCGGGTAAACAAATCGGTTCAGGATCGATCTTCTTCACAACACGTGGTCGTTATACAGGTAATGTCAATGTTTGATTTGGTAGCCACAACAGGCTGAATGTTTATGAAATTGGGAAAAGAAATCTGGATATTCTATAAGTCCAGTTATCAGTTATTCTTAATATTATTTGGGTTGGTACTCTGTCTCTTTCTGGGTGTACCACGAGACCAGACAAGTCACCTTAAAAAAACCGAGATTACATCAGAATGTTCTTTGATAAAGTTTATTTCCAGTTTCATATGGAATGGAAGCCGCTGGTAAGGTTTAGGGTTTGACCCAAATACTGTAAGGGAGAAAATACAAATACTTAACATAATATAGTATAATTCACAATCCTATCCTTACCCCGCGTGACATAGGATATATTATCCACTTCGGTTGTTTAACTTAAATTAGAAAACTATAAGCTTAGAGCTAGTCTCATCGTTTAAAAAAACTTCCGTGAAATAAATTCTAGTCATTTAAAAAGAATCAATCATCATGAATTAGAAATAAATACATATTTCGTCAATACTCATGATGAATCAGTGCATTTACTTAGTTGGTTAAAATATTCTCTGACTGGTTACTAGCAGTTAATTAAATTTTTATTATAGCTTGAAGAGTTTAGCTAGAAATATTTATTTGTTCTGCTATCCACTGTAACACAGTAAAACTTTAGAGCTATAATATAACGGACCTAACTAGTAAATCGCTCTGCACAGAAAATAACTCGTAGAATATAATTGACGATTTAAAAAGATTAAATCACTCAAACTACTAGTATAGTATTTACCTCAACACCGAACTACTGAGACTTTTCTCCAACGACTACTAAGAAATTCACTTATACAAGTTATTCTAGAATCGAAGCTAGTTGTCTAGAGAAATCAGTGAGGTACTGGATGAATTGAGTTAGATTTCTGTGGTATATATATATATATATATATATATATATATATATATATATATATATATATATATATATATATATATATATATATATATATATATATATATATATATATATATATATATATATATACAGTAGAACTCCATTTATCCGAACCCCAATTATCCGAACATCCAATTATCCGAACACTTTTCCCAGAAAAAAAAAAAAAAAATCAGATGCCACAGTCACGTTAGACTAAAATTCTGAATCTTTTGATGCGGCAAACTTCAAATGTGTGCGAACAATTTGTAGAGAATGGGATGGGCTAATGGTCGGTCGCTTACGTACAGGAAGTCAGTTAGATCATAAAGTCAGTTAATATCTGGTTTACCAATCCAGTGTACGTGTGCGTTCTAGGTAGAACACTGGCTAAACAGACAGTTCAACTTAAAATAATTGTGTCTGCTACTACAGCAGAATGATTTTGGTGTACAAGTATTTCTATGTGCGATATGGCATCTTCCAGTAGGCCTAAAGCATATAAAAGGAACCGCAATGTTTTGTCAATTGAAACGAAAACAGAAATTATCAAGAGACTAGGACAAGGTGAAACTGTGTCTTCATTTGCGAGGATTTTCAATGTTGGGAAAGCTACCGTCTCTGACATCAAAAGTAACAAGGATAAAATTATGAGTTTTGCATCGAAATTTGATAGTGAAAATGGGTCGAAGAAACGTAAAACCATGAGAAATGCGAAAGATGTGAAATTGGAAGAGGCTTTGTATATATGGTTTGTGCAAAGAAGAAGCAAAGGAGAACCTATCTCTGGTTCTCTATTGTGTGAAAAGGCACTTCAGTTCAACAATCAACTTGACGGTCCTCCTGACTTTAAGGCTAGCCAGGGATGGTTAAGAAACTTTAAATCTCGTCATGGCATACGAGAATTGGAGATTCAAGGGGAATCTTTATCTAGCGATGCAACTGCCACTAAAAATTTTAAAGAAACATTCTTGGCTTTTTTGGAAGAAGAAGGTTATTCACTCGATGATGTGTATAATGCCGATGAGACTGGCTTATACTGGAAATCATTGCCTCAAAAATCACTTGCATCTCAGCGCGAAGCAGCTGCCCCTGGGTTTAAAAAGTGCAAAGAGAGAGTAACAATTTTGGTAGCCGCGAATGCCAGTGGAAGTCATCGTTTACCGGTGCTAATGATCGGCAAAGCCAAAAAACCACGTTGTTTAAAGAATGTGACATGTCTCCATTGTGTTACAAAGCACAGAAGAGTGCTTGGATGAATAGTGAAATATTTCTTGATTGGTATACAAATCAGTTCATCCCAAATGTGAAGAGGTTGAGAGAACAAGAAAAGAAAACTGGAAAAGTAATTCTTCTACTGGACAATGCACCATCTCATCCAGAGACGGATACATTGAATGCAGTTGATGCAAATTTTAAAGTAATTTTTCTGCCTCCCAATGTAACAGCACTGATTCAACCAATGGATCAGGGTGTTATAGCAAAGCTTAAAAAAGATGTACAAGAAGGAAGTCCTGCGTCGTTTATTGTTGGCTGAAGATGAAGAAAGTGTGGTGGCGTTTTCCAAAAAGCTTAATCTCAAAGACTGCTGCTATATGTTAGCTGATGCTTGGACCACCCTGTCACAAGATGATCTCAACAAGGCTTGGAGTAGATTGCTTGGGAAAAAAGGAGGAAATGAAACGACTGCAGTGGACACAAATGATGATTGTATAAATGAAGTTGTGGAACTGTTTCAAGCAATGCCCGGATTTTCGGACTGTGACAAAGATGATGCACACATGTGGCTAGAAGATGATAATGATTCTGGTTTTCAGTTTTTGAATGACGAAGAAATTGTGTCTTTTGTGCAAGAAGAAAACCAAATACATGTAGTGACCGATGATGAAGACTCCTCAGAAGTACATGATGTACTTGTAGATTATGAAGAAAAACCAAAACGTCGACCAAGTCCTGAAGAGGCCTTTATAGCACTAGAAACAGCGATGGCTTGGTACGAGCAAGAAGATGACAGCTGTCCTACACAGCTTCTGCTGTTGAAGACAATGCGGGACTTAGCAGCCAAAAGGAGACTATCCAGTTTGGTGCAAAAGAGGATTCCTCATTATTTTTAATAGTGGGCTACATCTGTGGTTTTGAATCAAATGTTATTTTGAAAACATTTCTCTTTCTTAACAAAAATAATTAATACGTAAGTTACATGCGCAGTGTAAAAAAGATTTTGAATACATTTGTAAGTGTGGGTATTTTGATTAAACATAAAATTGTTTTTATAGTGTATTTTCTCTTGTCTTAACATTATAAAATCCCCCCGAAAAACCAGACCCTACCAGATGTTCTCACCTACGGGAAATTTTACGTTTAGTTTTCGGCTTATACGTAATTCAAAGCCGAAACCTCAGGATCTTCGTTCTCGCTTAGATCAGACATCGGCAATGCGCTAATCAGTGTGAGTTTCCTTCGTCTCTCTGCTCGTATTCACGCGAGCAATGTCTTTAGATCTCCCGATTCGTCGTGTTTAATTACTTATCAAACGAACGGATTCAGGGAAAGGTAATAAAGATTTCTCACTTAGGTTTCCAAGATCTACTCAAATTTATTCAAATCTGGTCGCTGTCTGATCTCTACAACGATCTGATCTCTGGCGCTGGTGTTAGAATTACAGCTCACGTTAGCTAATAGGTCTCTGGTAGACTCTCATCAAAGAATTTAGCTAACCGCATTACAATGCGTGCTAAATGAGAAAAGAGGGACAGAATTCTGAGTAATAGGAGGTTTTATGTTAACCCAACAGGCGTAGGTGAAGCTAGGTAAAATGAAAAATGAAGATAAAGAAAAATAGATATATGAAATCAATTATCATAATCTGCCACAGCTCCTCAGCGACAGATTAAATCCACTTCTCCGGGGAACGTTCTCTTTGTTATTGTTATTTAGGATTACTGTTTATGTCACATTAATTAGACCAGGTAAGAAATTGAACAGTGCTCACAGTGTCAATAGCTTGAGATTTCCAGTACTTAGGAATGTCAGGTCGGTAACTTCTCTCAGTATAAAAAATTCCTTGTCACACCACAAATGGTCACACGTCGGGAAATGTTAATGTTTGTGATTTCGCCACTACGGGCTGAATGTAAATGAAATTTGGGAAATATAAATCTGGATCTAAAAAAACTTCCGTGAAATAAATTCTAGTCATTTAAAAAAAATAATCATCATGATATAGGAATAAATACCTATTTCGTCAATACTCATGATGAACAGTGCATTTACTAGTCAGTTAAAATATTCTCTGACTGGTTCCTAGCTATTAATTAAATTTACTTTATAGCTGGAATAATTTAGCTAGAAATTATTATTTATTCTGCTAGCCTATGTAACACAGAAAACCCAGAGAAATATAAATGACGGACCTATCTAGTAAATCACTCTGCACAGAAAATGTAGTGAAATAAAATACGGACTAACTAATTAATCACTCAAACTTCTAGTATAGTATTTACCACAAACACAGAAATTCTAAGACTATCTCCAACGAAAAACTAAGAAACTCCACTAATACAAGTGATTCTAGAAATCGAAGCTAGATGTCTTTAAAATCTGTGGGTACTGGATAAATTGAGTCAAAATGCTGGGGTTTATATTATAAATCTACAGAAATTCGCTCGTACTTGCTAGATATGACACTTTCACTCAGATCACGGGCTTTTCCTCTTTCGATCTGCGAATCTGAGGAAATTTTCACGCTTTTGCCGCTTGCAGACTCTGCAATCGTTCGAAGCCCGTCCAGACAGGTTTACCTTGAAGACCGAGATATCAATTAAGAAATGTTCTTTCGTATGGTTATTCTCAGATTTATATGGAAGCCGCTGTTAAGGTTTAGGGTTTGACCCAATACTGTGTAAAGGAGAAAAAAATACAAATACTTAACCATAATATAGTCTTCTCAATCCTATCCTTACCCCGCGTAAAACATAATATGTTTATCCACTTCGGTTATTTAACTAAATTTATAAACTACAATCTTAGAGCTTGTCTTATCGTTTAAAACTTCCGTGAAATAAATTCTAGTCATTTAAAAAAAAATAATCATCATGAATTAGAAAAAAATACCTATTTCTTCAATACTCATGATGAACAGTGCATTTACTAGTCGGTTAAAATATTCTCTGACTGGTTACTAGCTATTAATTAAATTTACTTTATAGCTGTAATAGTTTAGCTAGAAATTATTATTTATTCTGCTAGCCTATGTAACACAGTAAAACCTAGAGAAATATAAATGACGGACCTATCTAGTAAATCACTCTGCACAGAAAATGTAGTGAAATAAAATACGGACTAACTAATTAATCACTCAAACTTCTAGTATAGTATTTACCACAAACACAGAAATTCTAAGACTATCTCCAACGAAAAACTAAGAAACTCCACTAATACAAGTGATTCTAGAAATCGAAGCTAGATGTCTTTAAAATCTGTGGGTACTGGATAAATTGAGTCACAATGCTGGGGTTTATATATTAAATCTCCAGAAATTCGCTCGTACTTGCTAGATATGACACCTTCACTCAGATCTCGGGCTTTTCCTCGTTCGATCTGCGAATCTGAGGAAATTTTCACGCTTTTGCCGCTTGCAGACTCTGCAATCGAGCGAAGCCCGTCCTTTGATCTGGCGATTCTCACCGTGTTTAATTACCTATCAAACGAACGGATTCATGGGAAGGTAATAGAAATTGTCTCCACTTTGTTCCAAACTATCTGCTCTTCCTACTCAAATTATTTTCCCTGATCACTGCCTAACGAAAAATACGTTACAACTATCATTAGCTTATCTACCATTGAGCCAAAATTTACGACTCTATGAAATAGTCGCCCCTTTCCTACGCGTTCCGTCTCACTCTGTTTGATCTTATTACGACGATTTTCAATCGCTGGCGTTTAATTACAGGTAACCGGCTCAACGTTAGCTATATAGGTCTGCTGGTAAACATTCCTAAGGAAACATAGAGAACAGAAAATAAAATAGACGTGCTAAATTAGAAAAAGAGACAGATCTCTGAGTGTAGGAGGGTTTTTTATGTTAACAAAATGGGCGTAGGTGAAAGCCAGGTAAAAGAGAAATGAAGATAATGAAATAGATATATGAAAGCTATTATCATAATATGTCACACTGGAGCAATCGCGAAGCTATCCGATTTTAAACACGGAACCCTGTAATTTTGCTGCGAAAGGCAAACAGTCTAACCGCTCTGCTAATCGAACCGATTAAGTTGTGTGCAAGGTGCTGACAGAATCACCATCTAAAAGAATTCGCTTCAGAAACAGCTGCTATAAGAACATGCGAATGTTTTGGTGCAGGCCAGAGGCGTCCCTGAAATATTTGGCACCCGGGGCGGATGCTACCTTTGGCACACTCCTGCCGTAAAAAAAAACACATGCAGGTATATTTTTAACAGTAAGTATTATCATAATACAGTCCAATGGCACCCTCTTCCTGGCTGTCACCTGAGGCGGACCGCCCCCCCCCCCCCCCCGCACCCCTCTTAGTACGCCACTGGTGCAGGCTTCTTGCCAATGGACCAGTTGCAGGGGTGACCCCATGCTTCATGACGAGCGAAAGGGAAAATGAATGAATGAGGTTCTATTATGTACCGCAGCATGAAAGTACATATTGTCTTCTCATCCTTTCGTTTGTATAATTATATGGGTGTCTATGCATATTCTATTTTAATGCAAGTGTATCTGTGTGAGCGTCCGATTGATATAGTGGTTAGAGCGCTGGTCTCTCGCGGCATAGGTGCCAGGTTCGATTCACGGTATCAACACGCTTCAGACTTTGCTCTTGAGTTAGGGAAGGAAAAGGGCGGCGAGGAAGGGAACTAGTCACCCCACCTCTCGATGCTGGACCTAGTATGGTGAAGTCTCTAACACGTCACTCCCCTACGGTAGTATCCGCTAAGCGAAAAGACCAGTAATAAAAACATGCACAGCAAACAATAACAAGATTGCACTTGAAGAAACATCCCTTACAAGATGTGACATTCTTACAAGATGTAGAATCATATATATACCGAGACAGCAATATAGCACGAGTTGGAGGGACAGATGGTAATACAAAAAAAATTATAGAGAAGGCAATTGGAGCTTTCATTGCATTTGAAAATATATGAGAAACCAAGAGAAATACAAGTCCATCACAAACATCAGAATTGTCAGTTGACATGTCGCATAAGTCCTGGTCTATATCTCTAAAACATGAAGAAAAACAAAAACATGGTCCAAATAGCTCAAGACTTTGCGTAGAAAGGAAGAATTGAAATGGGACAACAAGGTCAACAATGGGGGACTGATGACAAGGTCAACAATGGGGGATCTGATGACAAGGTCAACAATGGGGGAACTGATGACAAGGTCAACAATGGGGGAACTGATGACAAGGTCAACAATGGGGAACTGATGACAAGGTCAACAATAGGGAACTGATGACAATGTCAACAATGGGGAGCTGATGACAAGGTCAACAATGGGGGAACTGATGACAAGGTCAACAATGGGGAGCTGATGACAAGGTCAACAATGGGGGAACTGATGACAAGGTCAACAATGGGGGAACTGATGACAAGGTCAACAATGGGGGACTGATGACAAGGTCAACAATGGGGGAACTGATGACAAGGTCAACAATGGGGGAACTGATGACAAGGTCAACAATGGGGGAACTGATGACAAGGTCAACAATGGGGAACTGATGACAAGGTCAACAATAGGGAACTGACGACAAGGTCAACAATGGGGAGCTGATGACAAGGTCAACAATGGGGAACTGATGACAAGGTCAACAATGGGGGAACTGATGACAAGGTCAACAATGGGGAACTGATGACAAGGTCAACAATGGGGAACTGATGACAAGGTCAACAATGGGGAACTGATGACAAGAACAAGACAAAAGTACCAGTGGAATTAGAGATGGAAGAAAATGACGCTGGAATTGGGTAGGTCACACTTTAGTGAAACCGATTGATAGCATCGCGATGCTGGCAACGTCAGCCCTAGTGTGCTTTATGGTCAAGAAAATATGGGCCTCACACCATATTCCCTATCTGCTTCAATAGGCATGTAACGGGATCCTTTACCTTTTATTGTTAGCTTAGCAAGACAGTTCTTATTCTGAAATCCCCAGGGTAAGAAAAGTAGAGGTGGACCAAACAAACGCCTGGAGAAGAGGACTGGGAATAACAATGAAAATGATGAGGAAGACGTGGAAATAACTTAAGCTGATGGCACGTGACAGGAGGACTTGGCCTGTGTTAGTTGAAGGTCAATGCTTCTTGGTGAGCTTAACGGGATTGATTGATTCATTGATTGGTTGATTGATTCCATGATTGATTGATTCATTGATTGGTTGAGAATGAAAGCATTTATACACACACAACAAAGATAAATTGGACCCCATGAACCCAGCTGGAAGGTCTTGATTTCCTGGGATGACCTAACAGTGCGGACAATAACTATAAACAAAGGCGGGACAGAAATAGAGATCTTCAACGCACAAAAACACGCAAATCTCGCGAACTTCATGTAAACACTACAGATACCACTGGTAAACAGAAAACTACATAAATAACTTCTTGAGTGTTTCAGGACGGGGGAATAAAAGAATATATTAGATCCTTAATTTCTGACATAATTGTTATTCGGAGCAGAAGTGTGTTGAAGAAAAGAAACTATACCCAGCGGAATATTATCAGTTCCACGGGAAGATGAGGACAAATATTAAGTTAAACTAAATAAGAGTTCAGAAGGACCTTGGAACAGAATGTATGAAAGTCCGCCATGAAACAGATAAGAAAACTAAAGTGTAGATGAATTAGATGCATGGTAAGTCGACCTCCGGTGTAATAAGTATGAAACTCTCGCGGAAATCGGTAGAAAACTTGGTCATGTTACCCTTTGGTGAAAGACCAGGATAGAACAGAAGAGTCGAGGATGGACGAAAGGGCTAAAGAGATGCGTATTTAATGGCGTTAAATAGACATAATTAACTGTGGTAATGAGATGTAATTAGCGGCAGCAGAATATGTTAAAGAGATGTAATTAAGAACTCTCATGGAAATAGATAGAGAGCTCCGTCATCTTACCCTTTGGTGAAGGACTAGGATAGAATCGAAGAGCGAGGGTAGACTACGGATAGGAAGATCTACAGAGATACATAATGAAATGCGTTAAAGAGACATATATAACTGTGGCAATGACACGTAATTAGCGGCAGCAGAATATGTTAAAGAGATGTAATTAAGAATGGCGGAGAGATTAAAAACTGCAAAATAAAAGTAAATAATGGCATATAGATAAATGAAAAATGGAATGATGTCAGTTTTATTTTTTGCAAGTTTATCTGCCTTTTCATTTCCGGGTACACCACAATGAGATGGTACCCACTGAAGTATGGTTCTCTTTTTGGCAGCTACCTTGTTTAGTTCATTTCTCAGATGCGGGAGTTTACCACCCTTGAGAGCTTGCAGGACAGACAGTGCATCTGTGAGGATGACTACCTGGTGGCAGTCAGAGTTGGTGTTATAAATCATATTTGCAGCTTGCTCTAGAGCTTGAACCTCAGCTGTATAGTTGGAACAGAATTTACCAGTGGGAATGTGCCTAGTCTCATAGTGGTTGTCAGGATATGAGATAAAGATACCGGCACCTCCATTCCTAACAGCATTAGTTGCTGATCCATCTGTATAGGCATGTATCCATGATTGATCGGGATAGCTTTCTTGGATCATACTCAATGTAGCAGTTCGTTTTTGCAGATCATTATACTCACATCCACTTGTGAGACCACTGACTGATGTATTAATTTGGAGGGCACTGCTGGCCTGCTCCCATGGTACAGGGTATAGGGTGGGCTTCAGTGGTGTTGTCTTCATGGATAGGTCTTCTTGATGCTGTCTTATAAGTCTTTTCCCCGATGCACAAAGCTGCTACGCTTTAGACGTCCCAATGCCAGATCATCTAGTCTTGCCTTCATTGGGTGCATTGGCATACTGTTGTACTTTTCCATCTGGATCATGGTTTTTGTGTCTCTTCTATGGGACAATGTCTGTAATCCAGCAACCTTCTGCATCTCTGTTATTGGTGTAGTTTTCATGGCTCCTGTAATGAGCCTGAGAGCTTGATTTTGCACCTTGTCCAAAGACTGCAGATGTGAGTTAGCAGCTGATGACCATGCTGCTGAGCTAAACTCTAAGTGTGGTCTTATTACTCCATTATAAATCTTCTTTAGATTTCGTTCATTTGCTCCCCAGTTGGTACCTGCTAATTTTTCTGAGTATGCCTAGTCGTCTTCGGGCCTTTCCTTCTGCATTTTCAATATGCTTATTCCATGTAAGCCTTTGGTCAAATGTCACCCCAAGATAGGTGGGGTAGCTTTCTTCCTTGATCACGGTTGTCCCTAGGTGTATGTTAGCTGATTTGTCCTTGGGGGCGAGGGAGAACAGTGTTGTGGAGGTTTTGTCTGTGTTTATTGTGATAAGCCATTTCTCTGCCCATGACACTAGCATGTCTGCTGCCCGCTGCATTCTATAATTTGCTGTGGTGACATTTTCATCAGCGCACCAGAGTACTAGGTCATCTGCATATAAGGCAGCTTTAACTCCTGCAGGGAGATCTTTCACCAGGTCATTGATGTAAACAAGGAAGAGTGTTGGGGAAATTACTCCTCCTTGAGGTACCCCCTGATGGAGCAACACTTTTCTGCTCTGCAGACCGTCAAGAGTGACTCTAGTTCTCCTGTTATGCAAGTATGACTGGATCCATTTCATCATGTTGCCTTGGATTCCACTTCTCCTAAGTTTTGCAATGAGGCCATCTTTCCACACCTTGTCAAAGGCCTGCTTGAAGTCGACCCAGATCGTTAGGACCTTTTTCTTCTCCTGGAAGGCATCTTCTATTGCTTGAGACAAGTAAGTAACTTGGTCTTCTATACTGTAGCATTCTCTAAATCCAGCTTGTTCCGGCACCAGGATCTGCTCAGACTCTAAATACCATTTCAATCTGTGGTTGACTATTCGCTCCATGTCTTCCCAACACAGCTTGTGAGACTGATTGGCCGGTAACTTGCAGCCTCGGTCTTACATTTCCCTTTCTTTAGTATGGGTATTGTGATGGCTTCTCTCCATACTTGGGGTACCGTTCCTTTCAACCAGCTGTGGTTGAATATCTCAAGCAGTTTTGTCTTTGCTACTGAGCTCAGATTTACTAGCATTTCGTTGCTGATTTTGTCTGGGCCGGGTGACTTTTGAAACTTAAGCTTGGAAATAGCCTTCTGTAGTTCTCCTAGTGTGATGGGTTCCCTCATTGGGGCAGGAGTATCTGTCTGTCCCATGGTTGCCAGTATTTCTTTTCTTATATCTCTCTCTGATGATCTATGTTAATGGGTAAGTTGCTTTCTGAACTGTATCTTCTAGCAAACAAGTCTGCAGCTTGTTTTCCTCTGAAAAGTTTGCCACCTTCATCCAATGTGATAGTCTGCCTAGGTGAGGAACGCTCTTCATTTAGAGACTTGACTAATCTCCAAAGTTTCCTGCCGTCTTTCTCAAGGTTCAGCGATGCCGTTTTAGTTCTCCAGCTTTTCCGTTTTTCTTCTAGCTTTGTTCTCTGAAACTCTGCTACAGCCTTTTTCCATTTGTTGTGAGTTTCAAGTGAAGGCTGAGACTCTGCGTCCTTTCTAGCCCTGTCCATAGCTTCCTGACGTTCTTGGAGTGTGCTGGACCAGTATGGTATGTAGTTACGCCGGCATCCTTTGGGAATGGTTTCTTTTGCAGCTTGTAGTATGCATCTGTTGAAGTCTTTTACCACTTCATTAATGTCTCTGTTCTGTACCTTGAGGGTAGACAGCAGCGTGTTCACCTGATGCCTGAATAAACCCCAGTTGGCTTTTTTGTAGTTCCATCTTGTAATGGCTGGGCCTGTACTGAGAGTTGCACTCTGGACAGTAAGAAAGATTGGGCGATGGTCGCTTCCCCCTAGTTGGTCTCCTACTTCTCTACTAATAGATCCAGCTATATCTGGTGTGGAGAAGGCAAGATCTGGTGTTGAGGTTGTGTGCCATCCTTGGAGTAGAAGGTAGGAGTATCTGTGGCATTATTGACTAGGATTAGGGAGTGGTCTCTTGCCAAGTTTCAACCTCTTCACCTCTGTGATCCAGATGGTTATAGCCCCAGCTCTGGGAGTGGCTATTAAAGTCTCCAACTGCTATAAAATTGGGGGCTGGTACCTGTATAGAGCTGAGACTCAGGGGTTTGTTGTTCGGACAGTAATAGTTCAGGAGTTCTATTTCCATCTTGTCTACCTTTATCTGCAACAGCTGATATTCTGCTCCATCCATGAAGGTTTTCCTTTCGTGTGCAGGAATGTTATTCCTTACAAGAGTAAGTACTCCTCCTTTTCGTCTATCTTTTCTGTCGGATCTGAAGCATTGATATCCCCTTATTTTAAAGGTTTGATCTGCTTTCAAGTGAGTCTTGGATACAGCAAACATAGTTCTCCTCCGCCGTCCTGCTGACTCTCCACAAGACGGTCTAAGGGTCCTCCAGTAGCTGAGGGTGGGCTCTGTCGAGGCTCAGAGCCCGGCACTGCACCTGCCTGGTGGAGCTCCACAGGGCGAGCACCAGTACGAGATTTATTTGTCGGTGTACTCTCCAAACTGAAAAAAAGCGAGTTGCTAGATGACTGTAGGTTTCCGGTGCCCTTCTGGCCCAGTATCTACGACTTTAGCACCTTTATCAACGGGAGAGTGGGCTCATCCCTAATCTGTTTATGTTCCCAGTAGTAGACTATTCGCAAGCAGCCTGGGGGTGTCACTGCTCTGCGCGGACCTTGTTTACCGAGGCGGCGTCCGAGCTCGTATGGTGAAAATATGTTTGCGGTATCTTCAAAATAGCCCTGTCTGTCCCATGGCTGTTCTGCCATCCTGCAAACTTTGAGTTAGGAGTTCTGACTCCAGTCTCCCCAGGCATTATTATCCAGGCCGTGGCACGCATACAGTGGACCCCAACTTCGTTCTAAGTTATAGCAGTTGGGATAGGTGGGGTAGCGCACTGTGCATTCCCCGTCATCCAGGGGGGCTCTCCAACTATGCAGAGCTTGCACAATGCTGTGCTCTGGTTCTGGGCTCTCCCAATGAATCCTCACGTCCTGCACAGAGCCACTTCCAGATACCCACCACCTGCCAACCCTCCATTGTAGAAATCTACCTGCATGAGTGTCAATCCAAAAGCAAGTATTAAGTTTGGTGCCCTAAGCTCAGTGTGCAATGCTGGGTTCTTCATCAGGCCTGCGAACACAGGGGGGATGTTTATGCACAGTCCATCTCTTCTCAACACTGCACCGAAAATATCGGGGGAATTAACTGTGCCCGCAATAGCTGGGAGGGCCCCGTATCCGGGTACACCACCATACAGCCATTGAGGCAACGTAATGGGCGTAGTTTTACAAACAGCGAGTAAAGAAAGCACGCCGTGAGATATAGCCCAATGCAACCAAATTTCACAAAGGAAAATTAAACAATAACCTAATAGACTAGTGTAGATGCGATAGAAGAATCCAAAGAAGAAAGTCAAGTCGATGAAATGGCTCTGCAAATACAGTTGTAAATCAATTAAAGTTAAAGTTAGTTACTTATCCTTTACAGGACGTGGCAATCAACCCCAGCCTTTATTGGCTGTTTGTGATTTTTCTAGGCAATTTTTTTCATTCAGTAGTTTGCCATTGCTTTCTGAACGGTACGGCGCTTATACCATTGTTAAAAATCCACACAAAACGATCTGCTACCAAACCGCCTGCAGCAGGTTTCGAACCTGTTATATCTGGATTATGAAACTGCGTTCATATCCATTAGGCCACAGACGCTGCACGTAAATCAATTACGGAACAAAAAAACAAAAACAAAAAAGAAGAACGAGAACAGGCTAGGAACGAAAACAATGAAGTTAGTGAAAAGATGAGAAAAGTCACCGAACAGGAGAAAGTTAGTAAAATTCTGCTGGGCATTGAGTCCATTAAGACAAAGACAAAGTGAGTTCTGTCATCAGCATGACATGAGCGGGTATCGGTGACTTGAATAGCAGAAGTCCCTTTATGATCAGGGCCATCACAGTGAACGGCCACGGGTTTATTGGTCTTGTGAGAAATGTCCGTCAAATGCTATCGAAATCTATCCCATAAACGCCTGCCTATTTCCCAAACATAAATATGCTACACTTTTTTACCAAGACCAGCAAAATCGAGATTCCTGGATTTACAAGTTAAGGCTTCCCTATTAACAAAAGTGCCTTTCAAACATGAAGTCTTGTGTTACTTTTTCCTCGTGTTTATCATGTCCATTGTCACTTCTCTTATACTTGTACCTTTCTGTGCTGCTCATTTTTGTGTTTGATGTCACCCGTGTCATTTCCTCATAGCCTATCTATATTTTATAATTTCACCAGACCACGAGGTCGTTTCTTTTTGGACATGCGCCCTATTATAACAAACGGACCCTGTGCCTAGGTTGATACGAGGCCAAATTTTAAATTTAAAAAAAAAATCTTTGTCTCCTTTTTATGACTGTACCCGACGAAGGGTTATAACCCGAACCGTCCCGTGTTTGTGGTTTATCGTTCATTTTTAAAACTGACTGCACCATTTGTCTTTTCTTTTGTTTACTCTCTCACCAATTTAACAGCAACCCTCTTTGTAATGTACACATATTGAGGTGGAGCTCTGTAATTTGGGGCGGTAAAGAGACGTATGTCCGATTGACAGAGTGGTTAGAGCACTGATCTCTCCCGGCAAAGGTGCCGGGTGCGATTACCGACATAGTCACGTTCCAGTCTACCCAGCTGTAAATGGGTACCTGACTTTCCCTCTTGAGTTAGGGAAGGAAAGGGCGGCGAGGAAGGGAACTGGTCACCCCAACCTCTCGATGCTGAACATAGTATAGGGCAGTCTCTAATACTTCACTTCTCTACGGCAGTATCGGCTATGGAACTTCCTTTACCTTTTAAAGAGAAGTAATTAATGGATAGAGTGAGATGTAATTTAACACTGCGGAGAGATGTAATTACAGTTGGTAAAAAGAAGTAATCAGTGATAAGATAGATGCTATAAAGAACAATTAAGGAACGTAATTAGAGTTGGCAAGTGATGTAATTAAGGATAGTCAAGTGATACAATTAAAAGTGGTTTAAAAAAAATAAAGCGTAATTAAGGGTGGCGTAGAGATACAGTTAAAGGTGGTAGAAGGACTATTACAAATGTAAGCAGACGTAAGAAAGGAGGGGTAAGGAGACGTAAGTAAGGATTGCACACGGACAGCGGCATTAGTTCTCCGATCTCCTGGCGTAAGTTAAAGAGAAAAAAAAATTTAATTCATAGGTTTATGGATAACAAGAAAATGTTTGTACTTTCCAGTCGCATTCATAGCGTTCTAAAAAGATAGTAAAAATTAAAAAATAGCTTAATGGTAGGGGTCGGAGTGGCTCAGAGGTATGGCGTCCGCCCTGGCAAAATTTAAAAATTAGGAAACCTACCCACCACAAAACATATTTATAGAATGTGTGATTCCTATACATTATATACACACATTGGGATTCTCACCGGTGCTACGGAAATCGTGCACTGCGCTGAGATCCTCCTTGTGTGATCTAAGGGAGGAGATCGGAGCACTGATGGCGTTGTCCGTGTGCAATGAAGATAGTCCTTATAAACCAAACCAAGTAAGGATGGGAAAAAAAGGTAAAGGAAATCCCATAACATGTACTGCCGTAGGGGAGTGAAGTGTTAGAGACTTCACCATACTAGGTCCAGCATCTAGAGTTGGGGGTGACCAGTTCCCTTCCTTGCTGCCTTTTCCTTCCGTAACTCAAACTTAGGTACCCATTTACAGCTGAGTAGACTGGAACATTTCGGTGCCGTGATTCGAACCCGACACCTTTGTCACGAGAGACTAGCGCTCTAATCACTCTGTCAATCGGACGTAAGATGGTAAGGAGACGTAAGAAACGGTGGTAATTGTCACGAATTGCCTCCCCTGCTTTTCAGTAGTGGTCCAATTATGGCCAAAACTTAAGAGTATCTACCAGGGCACAAGATTACTCTTGTCAGAAATGTAGATAGAAGATTAATGACACTTCTACCTTAAGGGATCATTCACAAGATATTCTCAGAAGTCAAGAACAAAAGCTGCTTAGTGCTGAGCAATTTGTTAACTTATTATCTGGTCCGACGCCTTTGTGAAGGGTTTAAGCAATGGTTCTGGCCCGTTAAGCCCCCAGTTGGTGTAATCCAACGAATCGACTCTTATAAGTAATGGCTCTCTCTTTATATATATATATATATGTAATTATTAAATAGTCTTGCTCATACGTTTGCGTTCATGCTTCTAATGACTGAATAAACATTTATTTGTTTAGTTTAAAATAACATACAACAAATTTAATAGTCAATTACTTCAACAGGTTAAAATAAGGATTAAATGGGGGTGAAAGGTAAATTAAATTTGTCCTCACAGAGGTTGGATCGGGGCGCTATCAACGTCCGTGTTTTGCTATTGCCTCTGACCAAAAAAAACTTAAATCCAGACGAGTCCTGCAGCTATTGTTCATCAATTCTGTGATGACGGAAGCCTTCTCCAAACTCTCTTCCACTGTAGGCGGTTAAGGTCGATGCTTTTCCCTCACAATAGCTGCGTGAATACCACAAATCGTCTTATGGCTTGTAACCACGAACTTTAGACAAATAGAAGTAAACAAATGCCTGCTAAGTACATTTATTCGCTGCAAACTAACAGGGCCATTGTCATGCGCTCCAACCACCAATGTTAACCTCTCAGAAGAATTAAATTCCCGAGCAAACAGTGTAATTCAGGGAATATGATGAAAATTCACCAATATCCTTCTGGGTAAACTAGGAAATTGCGTCTGGAGTGCGTGAATAATGATTTACCTGAATTACAATTAAAAAAGGTACATAAATCTCACAAGATAATATGTTACAGCTTAGGCACATGTGGGGTAATCATCATTCATTAATCATCACTATTCCCGTTGGAGTCCGGGGTCGCTCTGCTGTCGGGTTTCCCGCAGGACTAGTCAGGAACAATCACCACCTCTTGCAGTAGTCTTCTTCTTCTTTGATCCTTAGCCGGCGACCGTCAAAGCAGTCAGTGGCCATCACGCCTAGTGGCGTCTTGTAGGGCAACAACAAATTGATTCCACTTTGCTCGGTCGGCGGCCATCCTTCGTATAGTGCCCCAACTCTGGTTCATTCTTTGCATTTCAGCATCCATAGTCCTCCGCCAGGTTGTTTTTGGTCGGCCTCTTTTTCGTTTTCCTTGAGGGGTCCAAAGCATAGCTGTTCTTTTGATGGCATCGGGGTCTCTTCTGAGGACATGGCCAACCCAGCTCCAGCGTCTGCCAGCTATGATGGTGTGCATGTCCTCTTGCTTGCTCCGAGTAAGCAGATCTTGGTTGGTAATGGTATTCGGCCAAAAGATTCGGTGAATTTTTCTTAGGCACGTTGTGTGAAAAGAGGACAATTTCGACATTTCCTTCTCTGTAACTCTCCAGCATTCCGCACCATAGAGAAGCACAGAAAGCACACAGCTCTGATATAATCTTAATTTTGTGCTTTTGCTGTGCTGAGAGGACTTCCAGATGTTGTTTAGACTAAAAAAGGCTGTTCTTGCTTTATTCATTCTGCTGTTGATGTCTTTGCCTGCCCCGCCGTCTGGTGTTACTATGCATCCTAGGTATGTGAAGGTGTCTGTCTGTACCAGTTGCTGATTCTTTACTGATATGGGCTCAGGGTTGCTCACATTGAGCGTCATGACCTCTGACTTCTTTAAATTGATGTTCAAGCCCACCTGCTGGCTAAACTTATTAAGTCTATCCGTTTTTTCCTGGATGTATTGATGTGAATGTGCTAGTAGTGCAATGTCATCTGCATATTCCAGATCCTCCAATGTAGAAAATGTAGTCCATCTTATTCCTCTCGGACTGCCCTCTGTTGTCTGGCGTATCACCCAATCTATGACTGTTAAAAATAGAGTAGTTGATAAGGGGCATCCCTGTCGTACTCCTGTCTTCACCTCAAAGGTTAGGTTGCTCTGCCCAACACTACACGTAAAGTTGGCATAGAGGCTTTTTATGATTGACACTATGCAGCTTGGAATTCCATAAGCCCTCAGTATTTTCCATAAACTGTCCCTATGTATGCTGTCAAAAGCCTTTTCAAAATCAACGAAATTAATGTACAGCTGTCTTTGCCATTCTGAGCACTGCTCAATAATGTTCCTGAGAGTGAATATATGATCTACGCATCTTCTGTTCTTTCTAAATCATGCTTGTTCCTTCCTCAGTTTGTGGTCTACTGCTTTTGAAATTCTCTGTATAATTATTCTGCCTAGTATTTTGCTGGGAACTGAGAGAAGAGTGATTCCTCTCCAATTATTGCAGTCTGCAAGATCTCCCTTCTTGGGCAATTTGACAATTATTCCTTTGTTCCACTCTGATGGTGTTGTCCCCGTTTTCCTGACTTGTGCAAATAGTGGTTCTAATAGTTCTGCTGCTAGCTCTGCATTTAAGTTATGGCCAGGAGCTTTTCCGTTCTTTAACCTTTTGATTGCTGTGATGATTTCTTCTTTATTAACATCTAGATCATTTTCAGCCTCAGGAACATTCAATTGTGTCTCTGGTGGTTCCTTGTTCAGAGTTTCTCTGAAGTGCTCTGCCCATCTTTTCCTGTCCCTCTGCTGTCGTGATGAGATTTTCTTGCTTATCTCTTACTAATGTAATATTGTTTGCACCTCGTTTTCCACTGATGAATTTAGTTATTTTGTATACTGTGCTTTGTTCATTTCTCAGTGCTGCCTCTTCTGCCTATCTTGCAAGATCGTCTAGGAAATTCCTTTTGTTGGCTCGGGTTTGGCTTTAACTTCCTTGTCCAGCTGACTGTACTGTTTGCTATATAGTTGCTTTAACCTTGGGGACTTCGCTTCTGTTTTCTTTCTTTTCATTTCCTTTCTCATCGTTATGGTGTTTAATGTTTCTGGTGTTATCCAGTCTTGCTTCTTCCTTTCCTGGAATCCCAAGCATGATTTGCTGCTTTCCTTACATATTGTTGAAATGGTGTTGAATTTCTGGTCTATATCATCAGTCAATGTCTTTTCCTGACTTTTGGCAAATTGGTATCGTTTCTTTATGTCAGCCGCAAAAGCTTTTCTGGTAAGGGGGTCCTTCAATTTGCTGATGTCAAACCTTTTCTGTGTAGTTACAGTTGGTCCAGCCCTTCTTGGTTTCACTTTCAGTTTTGCTACTACTAAATGGTGATCACTTCCCACATCTGCACCTCTTCTTACCTTCACATCTTGTAATGCATGTCTCCATCTACCGTTAATCATGATGTGGTCTATCTGGTTTCTGTCCCGACCATTTGGTGATTCCCATGTTAATTTGTGAATTTCTTTATGTGGGAAAAGTGTTCCTCCAATGACCAGGTTGTTAATACTACAGAAACTTATTAATTTATCCCCATTTTCGTTTGCTGTTCCGCTGCCGCATTTCCCCATTGCTCTTTCATTATACGTATTGTGTGTACCAGCTTTCGCAATGAGGTCTCCCATTACTATAATAAGATCATATCTAGGTGTGTCTTCCATTTCTTTCTGCAGTTGTTGATAGAATTCATCCTTGACCTCTTCATCGCTGTCATTCGTTGGTGCGTAGCATTGTATTATTGTAGTATTGGTGAATCTACCTCTCAATCTTAATCTTATCAGTCTGTTGTTGATGGGTTTCCATTCCAGTGATGTCCTTTCTATTCCTTTCTGTAGAATAATGGCTACACCTTCATTGTGCTGTCCATCCTCTCTTCCAGAGTAAAGTACTGTTTCTCCTGTTGCTGTTTTTAACTTTTCTTGCCCCTGTCCATCTGCTCTCGCTTATCTCTAGAATGTGTAACCTATAGTTTCTCATTTCTGCCGTGACCTGTTTTAGTTTACCCGTCTCATTCATTGTCCTGACATTCCAAAATCCTATTCTCTTGCAGTAGTAGTTCATGGAAATACTATTTTCATATGTTGAGGTTGCCAGCCTTCTTTATAACCACTTAGCAAGAAACCTGTAGAATTTACATTAGTAAATAAATTGTTTACACTTACCCTTACTCCTTGCACAGATTTAGACTGGACACAGCTCTGTATCAGATGCTTCGAAATCACTTAGGTCTGGAAATTAGAGTTAATTCCTCTGACGGCGGGTGTTCTGCGAAATTCTGGCCTGGGAAAACTTTAGTTTAATTCCTCTATGACTTGTGATATAATTCCTAGGATTCTAGTCTTGTTAATTAAAGTCCTGGCCTCTTTAAGTTTCCAATCTTGTATTAAAAATGCGGGTTTACTTGTGAAATCCAAAGTTGCCCCATATTCGATCTGTTTCTTATAGTTGTGGAATTTCTAAGTCTAATGTATCCTTTTTCTTTCTGGCTTTTAGGAGTCGCTGATATGACTTGTGCGCTTCAGTCTCTCTGTGTGATCTGTGTCTGTGTTTTCATCACAATATATTCTCAGTTCATAGTGCAAATCACAGATTGCACTTCCGACTAGTGTGCCAATAAAATCTCGTGGTTAGGGGCGTTTTTTCAAATTCGAAAAATACCCTCACGTGTTTCACAATATTAAATTTAGTATCCACCCGTGCCCTCTTACAGGGATGTCATATCGTTGCGTCAGACTTCCGCCGGCATCTTGTGCACAACTCATAAACACCATCTGTGAACTCATTTGATGTCCAGGTGCTATCTATCGCCAATTTTGTCTCTCCAGACAGATTATCGTGATAATCACAATGGAATGATCCCGTGAAACGATAAACGTATCAACCACCTGTGTAATATGCCCACCTCAGACGGCTATCTCAGGCTGACAATAATGGCTTCTATAGATGTTGATCGGACGAGACCGTCTTTTCATGATAAGAATCTCGCTCGCTGACCGGTGATAATGACTGGGTATTATTATGATAATACCACAGTTCACCTGGCGGAACGTAAATAAGTCTGAAGAGTGGTAAGCAAGATAAAGACAGTCCCATAGCAAATACTTCTGTAGGGGAGTGGAGTGTTAGAGTATTTCCCCTACTAGATCCAGCATAGAAAGTAAATAATGGTGCATAAAATATGCCACTTAATAATGACAAGGGAGAGAAAAATAAGAAAATATCACTCGCGCGGGAATGTAATTGTGATGGAGTACTGTATTTTTATTTTCAACAGGCCCCATTCTTCTTCCCCATGTAATTATTTGCGTTCATTTATGAGGAGTTACTAGGGCTTTATTTTCAATTCGCCCCAGTCTTCTTTTCTCTGTAAAATAATTGCGTTCATTTATTTCATTAGGCGCGAGTTCTTAATTATTAGGCTGGGTTTATTTTTCTGACGTTGGGAGCAAATCCGAAACCCCCGCACCTACCCGGTTTAATCGAGGGAGGGGGGGGGGGGGGGGGAGCACGACCCTGGTTCAACGCTATAACCAATCAAATTTATTCTGGTAACTAGAACGGTCAGTAGGATTATCTAACGTTACGGAATTAGTAGCGCGTGAGAAAAATATACACTGAGTCATCGGGTTGTTTACGATATCATTGGCCGAGGGCATGATTTAATTTATGGATAGTAATATAATTGGTCATAGGGCGGCCGAAAGCGAGTCAAGAGAGAGAGACGCCACGCGATGAATCACCGCGCGTCTATTATTGCATCAGAATTAAGACTATAAATTTAGCATCATAATCTGTTAGCGGTCTCTGCCCCAAGAAATTCAGCCGTGACGTAAGCGCCAGTATACATTATACATATCGTCTGCTCTACGTGAGAAATGTGATAATTGGGTATGTTCATAACTTTATTAGCGTAGTAGTATGTTCGTTTATATAAGATCTTAGCACGATAGAGTAAGTTTTCTTCTGGGAGTTAATTTAAGTTTTATTAATTTGAAGTGCCATCAATTGCTATCTTATACAATAAAACGAGAAGTTGTGCCTATAATTTTACTCTGAATAATAGTAGCAATATCTATAATTTGTGTACAGGCTTTGAGATATTAACTGTGTGAGGGTAAGCGCTAAGATAAACTAGTGCTCTGTAATATGTAATATGAGGACTGTGTAAACCGCATTTTGATTATGATAATTTGTCGTGTATATACGCGAGCGTAAGTTGTGTATTTTAATAGTTGTGCGGCTCCTGGGTTGACCCAGCCCCAAATGGGTACCAGAGCTACTCTGGGAAGGTTAAGGCGGCCGGCGTGATACCGACCACATCACCCCTCGTGTGCCGACGGTCAAGATAATATGGGCCTAACACCATATTCCCAATATGCCTCAATGGGCGTGTAACGGGTTCCTTTACCTTTATATTTATATATTTATATATTTATATATTTATATATTTATATATTTATATATTTATATATAGTGTTAATTGATACCTTCCCGGTTCAGTTCGTAAGAAGTAGGGCCAGGGAACTTATACCGGGGAATTTTAGCTTGTGGTGAATGAAATGTTGTGACGCCTGAGGGCTAGACGGCGCAAAGGATTTAGGTCAGCCCATGTCTGCTGTTTTACATAACAGACAGCTAGTTACGTTGAAGCGGGGAAAGAGACAGGAGGGACTGTAGATTAGTCTGACCTCTGGGTAGAAATAATTGTTTATCGCGTGTACGTAGCTTGTGTAGGGAAGAAGTCTTAATTTAGGGTTATTGGTTAGGGATAAGAATAATTTTGACTTGTGGTATAAGATGTTGTTAATTTTTTTCGTTTACAGCATTGTCACGGCACCTAGTGGAGGGTGTAGACTGATTTAACACCTACCACGGTATATTGCTTTCTCGGGAGCCTAAGGCTCGATACATCGCCATAGGTGAAGAGAATTGGTGACGCAGTAATACCGGCGTCCAGTACGTCTGCACCAGTGAAAGAAAGAAGTGCTCGTGCATTGAGGCACCTACTTCAGCGGGAACGGGTTTTCTTAAAATCCGGAGCTCTTAGCTCGTTATAACACACCAAATAGGCGCGTTGCCTGGTGTCTGTTTTCCACGGCCATAATAAAGCCGTTTGTCCTAAACCCGAAGAGGGGTAACTGGGCAGTTGAAAGAGGTTTCATCAGCAGTGAAGCATCTACATCCCGAGTCAAGTACCTCGTTCTTAATACCAAAGTCATCAGCTGCAGTAGTCAGGAAGGGAGAAAGGGAAATCGTTCCTTTCCAAACTGCAACCTAGAGGAGGGGAGTGACGGAGTAGCAACTTATCAGATCCTTAGAAGTGACAGTAGCGTCAGAGAGTCACTGAATCAAGATGGAGTAGAGAGGGAGAGAAAATAGCTGGGACTAGTAGGGTCAGATAGTATACTCAAAGGACAGCCTCTGAGCTAGCGCTGTAATAATAGTCTACTAGTGTAGCAGTCCAGTGGTGTTAGTTAGTGGCTGTGTCATCGCCTAAAGCGCTTTGAAGCTGTGTAGACAGTTAGTTTAAGCATCGTCAGCAGGACAGTGTCAGTTAGTAACCTTAGTGTAGCCGGGAGTGGCGGCTCTACTTAGAGACCCCCACCCGGTATATTGGTTTATTTTAGTTAGTTGGGCTTATTAGTATGTTATGCAAGAGTGAAAGAGTGTGCGGGAATTTATTTTAATTTGTCTTTCATTTGAAGTTGTTCTTTTTTCCAGGTGGTGCGAACTCGCACTTTTTATTTTTTTACTGTGGATTTATTTGGTGTTTAAATAAACTATAAAATGTACTCTGGATCAGTTTCTCTATAACTATACTGTACATATATGCTTGTCTGTATAGTTGTGCCAGTGGACTTTAGTGAAACCTTATCTCCTTATGGTAGTCAGAGGTGGTGAGACAGTAGTTAGAACTTACGTCACAAGTGGCGAGGGAGAGTCAATCTCGGTTCTCACCCTCGAAGCTATAAGTCTCATCTTTCCACATTCACTGTCATTTCTCATACAAAATCTATCTTCTCAGACTTTCTCATAACTAGTGTCTTGTCTCTATACTCAGACAAACTCTAAACTTAAATCCACTTCGTGACAGTAATGCAATCCTGCAGGAGTGCACTTGAGATCGCACAACCGTATCGTCACAATGGGTCGTCAAAGGTGTCTACATTCGCACAAGATTATTCTTGGCAGAGATGTAGACAGAAGGTTAAAGACGCTTCTATCCTTACCGGAGGGTTAACACGATAATTCAGAAGTCAAGAACAGTGCTGCTTAGCGCTGAACATTTGTTAACTTATATCTGTCAGACGCCTTTTATGAAGGATTTAAGCAATGGTTTTTAGCCCGTTGAAGCCCCCAGTTGAGTTAATTCAGCGAGTTTCCTCTTATAATGGTATAGCTCTATTTAGAGGTAAATATATATATATATATATATATATATATATATATATATATATATATATATATATATATATATATATATATATATATATATATATATATATATATATATATATATATATGAAATATTCTGGCTCATACGTTTGCTTTCATACATGTAATAACTGAATCAACTATGTTTGTTTAGTTTTAAAATAACATGTAACAAATTTAATAATCAATTAGTATTAACAGTTTAAAATAAATAAAATGCTGGTGACTTTTATATTGGAATTAAATTTTCTCTTCACAGAGATTTAGGGTGAGGATATAGTCAGAAAATTATGTCCCTTTTTGCTGGTACCTTTTTATAAGCACTTAACTGATATAAACGGGTCCTGCAGCTGTGGTTTTCGTCACTTTTTGGTGATGAGTGTACTTCTCTCACACGAGTGGCTTAGTAACTTCAGTACTTCGAACCGTATTATAGCTTGTAACCACAAATAGTCTTGTACCACAAACTTTTTTAGACAAAATAGAAAACAAATGCCTCTGCTAAGTACATTTGTGTGCTGCCAATTAACAGGCGCATTCTCGCTGTCCATCCACCAATGTTAATCTATCAGAAGAATTAAATTACCGACTACACAGTGTAGCTCAGGGAAGATGAATACAATTCACCATATGCCTTTGGGTATTAACTGGGAAAATGTGTCTGGACAGCACGATTAATGATTTGCCTGAGTTACAATTAACAAAGTTCATATATCTTACACAATATTAAACCTTTAGGCACATGTGATGTAATCATCAGTCATCACTGGCTGCATTCGGAGTCTGGGGTCGCCTATGTGGTCAGTTTTCCACATGACTAGCTAGACAAAATTACCATCGCTTGCTGTAGTGGTTTATGAATATACTAGTTTCATATGTTGAGGTGCCAGCCTCATATATATATATATATATATATATATATATATATATATATATATATATATCTATATATATATATATATATATATATATATATATATATATATATATATATAACCCCTTAGCAAGAAAACATGTCAAATTTACATTTGTAAAATAATTGTTACACTTACACCAAAGTTTTGGGAATACACAATCTCCTCGCGCAGGTTAGGATGGACACGAGCAATTTAGGTTATATGCTCTCGAACCACTTGGTCTTGAAATTTTGAATCCTTTTTATGACGGGTGAATCTGCAAAACACTTGGTCTGAAAAAGTCTCTCTTACGACTGGTGATCCAATTCCTAGGTTTCCAGTCTTCGTATTTTAAGTCTTGGTCCCTTAAATTTTTCAGTCTCTGTATTTATAAAGACGGGCTTACTTTTTAAGTTTTTAAGTTTCCCAAATGCTTCGATCTGTCACTTATAATATAGGAATACTAAGTCCGATGTCTCTCTGGCTTCTGAGAGTCGCTCATATAACGTGCACTGCAGTCTCTCTGTTCCGTGTCTCTGATTTCACCACATTATATGTGCAGTTCTCAGTTCATATCACAGATGGTGCTTCCATCGGATGTTCCAGTAGGATCCATAGTTAATTCCAGCTTCTTACTTTAATTCAATCGTACGTTTTTTAGCACTGGGTTGGGGTGTCTAATTTCAAAATATCCCTCACGTGTTTTAAAATATTAATTTTAATATTCCAACACGTGACCTCTTTCAAATCATGCGGTAATATTTCCGCCGGCATCTTTATGCAACTCACACAAACAAATCTGTGCACTATCCTGGCTAATACCTTCCGCCAAGATGTCTACCCAGACAGATTATTTGTAACAATCACCAGGGATTGTCCCACAAAAAGCGATAAACGCATCTACCCCCTGTGTAATCTGCCACACAAACAGACACCGACATCGGAAACCCAGACAGACAATCTTGGGTTCTTTTCATATCGATCGGACTAGACCGTATTGTCACCACCTTCTCACCTGGGGTCAAGTGTTGGACCGACGCGTTTCAAAAGATGGTTCGACTGATAGAATAGATAAGCGTATGACCGGTATAATTACCTGGTATTATCGCACTTACCTTGCGGAACAAGTCTGCGTGTAAAGCAGATACGTCCGTAGGGGAGTAGAGATTTAGAGACTTCATCCACAAAACACCAGAAATGATAACATGATGAATGAGATCAGATCTGTGCTAAACATCATCCAAAGGTCATCAACCATTGCCCTTCAGCGGTTACCCTCCCATTGTGAAATTGCTGGTAATGAGAAAGCAAATGCTCTATCAAGAAGTGGCAGTAAAATGGAACAATACAGCCATCCATTGCCGTATCGGGAAGCAAAAACCATAATCCACAACAAGTACAAAAATCAGTGGAAGGAGGAAGGGGATATGTACAGCAGAGATGACCCAATACACCATCTAAACAGATACCAACAGACCACAATGTTCCGCCTGAGAACCGGCCACTGCAGATTACTAGGACATCTCTATCGCCTCAAGATATCCCACTCAAATGAATGCCCATGCGGAACAGGAATCCAGACCCCAGAACACATTCTCCAGAACTGTCCAACCCACGATGAACCGCGACGTGCGACCTGGCCAAGGGGTGCTGAGCTCCAGCAGAAGCTATGGGGCTGCCGCGCCAACCTGGTAAAGACTGTAGACTTCGTCCTGGCGACAGGCCTGCAGATTTAGCATGACTACAAACTGAACGCAGAAGAAGAAGAAGAGAGACTTCATCCCACTAATCCAACATAGAGAGTAAAAAGACCGAAAAGGCAAGATTTATGCCAAATAAAAGCAATTGGTGAGAAAAATGAAGAAAAAGAAATGATACTGCCGTAGGGCTGAAGACGTGAGAGGTCACACAAAATAGCATGTTCAGACGTTATGTGACAGTAATTATGGGTGGTAAGAAGACGTAATTAACAGTTGTAAGGATACAAAATTAAACATGATAGAGAGATTTAAGGAGGCAGCGTCGTCATCAGACATCCCTCCGAGGAAGTTACCATCTTTACAGATTCGCTGTCATCTCTACCAGCAGTCGAAAACCTACTTGGATGCAGCCGACCAGATATCAGAGAAGTGATCAAGCTATTCAATTCATCTTTGGTAAGCAAAGAGTGCACTGGGAAGCTCGTGTGGATTTCACCCCTCAGTGGAATTTGTGGAACCCAGGGCCGGATTATCCATGAGGCTAAGTAGGCTTAGGGGCCCTGAACTCTTGGGGGACTGTGCATAAGTTTTAAAAAAATGTATTCATAGATTTATGGATAACAAGAAAATGTTTGCCCTTTCCAGTCGCATTCATAACGTTCTAAAAAAGACAGTAAAAATTGAAAATAGCTTAAAAGACAATGCATCCCGCCAAAATCATAAAAGATACTGTAGTATGTACCATGCTAAGGGGTTTGAAAAAAATATTAAAATTATTGCCTATTAGGTGAAAGGTGACCCAAACACCAAAAACCCTAAAGGCCCTTCTTGGCTTAATTCGGCCCTGTTGGGGCCGAATGAGCAGATCAGGCAGGTAAACAAGGTTGAGTAAGTACCAACTTCGTAAGAGTAGGATTAGGGAGATGAGACCAATGTTTAAATCAAACATACAATAGCAAAAGAATGATGGGTCCCATAATAGCAAAGTAATAAAGGTAGACAGCCTCATGCATTCCTGGAAGAACCAACAAGACAGTGCCAAATTAAAGAAGAACTTAAAGTATCCTTAAGCAAATAAGGAAGGGAAACCCGAGGCCTGTAAACAGTAAATAAATATTAGACAAACATAAAGGTATGTTTTCAGGCACTCGTAAGAAATAAAGAAGTAGAAAACTAGACAACAGAAAAACAACAGACGTGAGTGGCTTACCCAGGACTCGAACCCAGGACCTTCCGTGCTTGCATAGCTAGGCGGGGTTGTCGCACGGAAGGTAAAATTTGTGACGCGCAGCCAAGAAAAGGAGAAAATAACAAATCCAAAAAAAGGAACAAGAAACAAAAAACAAAAAAAGACCGCTGGCCGCTCTTGTGATCAGGCCTGCGAAGAATACAAGAAACATTTATATAAAAATATGCTAATCCTATATCTACACACACAGACGGGGACAGCACGATCTCTTCTCCACTCCGTCTGTCCTGATTAAATTTAAAAGGCACACGGTGTTTCCTTACTCCTATCAGTTAACAAATTCCGCTGGCGGCTGAGTTCAGGCGAGTCTAAGTTATGTTTAGCTCGCCCGCCCCCACTCGCCGGCGTCAGCGTACAATGAAAATTATTATTTTATCTCTCTATACGCGCTACCTAACCAATGATCGCCTGTCATTAAATAGTTATTAATTGTCGGCATCTGTTGGCTTTGCCGTATATGATTAAAATAATAGACACTATAACAAATATGCACAAATGAAATATAACGTTGTATTCTATCCTACCCTATCAGTTTACTGTCTATACGGGTGGCGTGATTTAACATTTTAATTGAATATCTTGCAGGAAATTGCTACGCGTTACTTTATTTCACTCGTTTTACTAGCGAGAAAATCTCAGTGAATACTAAATGTTAAAAGCTATCACTTCTTAAAAAACATTTGCCCTATTATTCTTTACCAGAAAATTCAGAAATAAAATCTCCACGAGAACTAGTAACAAATTCACACAAGGAAATATTTTAAGGCTGCGTGCTAGCTACTTCCGAATTCTGACTGACACTGACAATGGGGTTAAGAAAACAACAGTATACAGTATATATCATTAGGATTCTCTGATCTGTGAATGCGTTAATTTCGCGTTCCGGTGTTACCCCGAATTTCAGACGCTAAGCGTATCAAGATAAAGGCTTTACGGTCGGTCTTCTTCGAGGTGTTCGACCGTCATCAAAAGACTTACTGTTCCCTAACGGGTTTCTCTGTAAGAATGCCCGCTTCTGAAGATCAAAGAGCCCAGGGGTTTCTGTGTTTTTGTCTCTCTCAAGCTGCTTGCTCATCTGAGAAGTATTGTGATTGACAGATGAGCTTCGCGTGAGTGGACGAGGTAAACACAGCCTGATTTGCTTCCCTGTTATGACTGACAGGTCACGCAGTTTGTAAACATTGCGTTAGCTCGTGTTAAAACAAAGAGACGGGACAAGAGAGTAAGCTGCAGAAATAGACAGTGGGTATTGATACATGGTTTCTAGCTAGCAAATCAGAGGGCAGCTATTAGGTGACACTAAGCTGTCAGATTAATGTAGACTCTTTTTCCATTACACGTCACTTAGGGTAACAACAGAATTGATTGCGTCATTAATAGGCTGGACTGCCCATGGTAAATTTCCGGTGTTATGTGTTGCGGGTCACACTAATGACCTGTCATCGAAGCATCATTTTTTGGTGATGCCTAGATGGCAGGGAGGATAGTGTGATTCGCTTGCATAGCTAGGCGTGGTTGTC
This sequence comes from Oreohelix idahoensis, assembly GCA_024509875.1. Classification (NCBI taxonomy): domain Eukaryota; kingdom Metazoa; phylum Mollusca; class Gastropoda; order Stylommatophora; family Oreohelicidae; genus Oreohelix; species Oreohelix idahoensis. The sequence goes on along the minus strand of JAMPIV010003220.1, from coordinate 49,939 downwards.
GCACAGAAGGTCCTGGGTTCGAGTTCTGGGTAAGCCACTCACGTCTGTTGTTTCTCTGTTGTCTAGTTTTCTACTTCTTTATTTCTTACGAGTGCCTGAAAACATACCTTTAAGTTTGTCTAATATTTATTTATCCATAAGCAAAACGTTGTAGCGTCGCCGAGAGGTACTTGATACCTTTATGAGAGGAGGAACCCTACGACCTTAAATGCTTCGAAGAAAATAAACTACACAAATCACTCCCTACCTGTTGCACTGTAAAACATTTATGAGCTGCACCAGCACTTTAACGAATGTAGCGTAGACATTATAGTGGAAACGGTGCTGAATATAAATGCCCCAATGGAACCCCTTTACATGGTAAAACGGTATTTCAACAGAACAAAGAAAAATATATTACAATATACAATTAAACCCATCAACTTCGCACGCGTTGTCATCGCTGTTGTGTCACAGGAAGAAGGGGATACTTGGTTATATGGATAGGCTTTCTCCGTATGACATTATAAGAAAACTCCGCTAGGGAATTCCGGAAGTGGAAAATGCGGAAATGGCGGTATAGGTGTCTCTAGGTGATGCATAAACAATGAATAGTAAACGGTATGACATGTAAAAATTCCGTGGCTAGAGACCATAGAAACCGTGTTATAACACAGTCTTGATATGTCTTTCGTCGGGTGCGGACACGTTTTGGAATTTCGTGGCAGGTCATAGTAACATCGAATGCAACAATAGAAAAATGTACTTAAAAGGGTCAGGAAGCTGTCAAATTATAGAGCAAGAAGAATTTAGAACAATCGTAGCAACTGCAGGTAATTCGATGACGGTTGTTTGTCTCTCTTCGCATCAGCTATTTTTCTTGTTTAGCCGCTAACCGTACTAAAAAAATCAAAAGAGAAGACAACAGACTGAGGAGACAGTGGTGAATTTTATGCAAGAGGAACTATATCTTTCTGCACAACGCCTTATTGTTGAAAATAGATCACCGAATCATTGAATCCTTGCCTTTAGCAAATCTGACTATAACCTACTTTTTTTTTTTTTTTTTTTTTTTTTTTTTTTTTTTTTTTTTAAAGAAAAAATGGAGAAAAGGAAAGAAAATAAAAGAAAACGTCATATTTCTCAAGACTTCGAATTTGAAAACCGCCATCTTGTGGAATTGTGTTGTTTTTCTGTAATTTCATATTAATTGTAAATTCAGTCTTGTTTTATTTGAACCAGTGGTTATACACAAAACCAGACATTGAGATAAATGTAAAAAAAAACTACAAAAATAAAAGAGACACTATCACGTTTTCATTGGCCCAGGCTTGTTGTTCAGACCACCCAGTTAGCAGTATAGCAACATGTGCTGTCCGGCGAGTCCATTAAGATCAAACGTCGCCTGTGACGTCTCCGAGCTTCACATGCCCATTCCCTTGCTTAGCCTTTCTTTTAGCTATAGTAGGCTATGGATAAGCAATGGAAACTAACAGAACTGAAAGACAAAAGTTATAGAAAAGATTAAGCAAAAACAGGAAAGTCCAGAATGCTAATGCATCTTAATAAGAACTGGTTGTAGCGGGAGGTTATTTAAAATTATTTATTATGTAAGAGTAAGCCAGTAAAGAGTTCTGACCTTACAAGTAATACCCCAGTCTTCGAAATAAGCACTGGTATATTGTTATCATAACAATAGTCAGACTGTGAAAACCCTGGCCCAGTTGGTAAGAAGTAGTACCAGGATTTAAGGTGTCTCCTCCCTGTGACTATCTATTATATTAAATCTAGGGGATAAGTAAAATGTACATTCACTGAACCCACAAAATGGAAGAAGTGTAATAAATCCTCAGTACAGTTAAAACAGTTTTTAATAAATTAACACTAATATTCTATTTCTGATAGTTGGAAAAAAGCATACACACATTCAATATATATTATATATATATATATATATATATATATATATATATATAATATATATATATATATATATATATATAAATATATATAATATAGATAAAAGATAATATATAAGTATTCACACAGTACTATTATTGTTCAGAATTAGACTTCAAGATCTAAATAATAAAGTTACTGAAATCACTGTTATTAAGTCCTTTGAATTTAAGGATAAGAACTGTCATCAGTTGACTGAGTTTCTGTAAGTGTTACTTATTGTTTTCAACTATTGGCTGTTTCACATGTAAATGGTCAGTGTCAAACAGGACACTTATCTTTCCAACTGATACTGCTGAAACTGTCCTTTGCTGATATCAGACTTGGTAGGCCCAACAGTAGGGATGCCAATGACCAGTTGAAGTTCACTCTTTGGGGTCCTGCACTTTTGTGGGATTGCCTCGGCTGAACTACACCGGCTTCTGATACTGGACAGTCTGGTTTGAGTTATTTCATGGAACCTGCAACATATCAGCCTTGGCTAGTATCTGGCTAGACTTGTAGTTGACTAGCACAGATGTCAGACCAGTCAGTCATCAGATGTCACCGTTATACAATCATAGTAAGTAAGGACATCATTTCAGTGATATAGCATTAATATTAACATTTCAATTAAGTGTAACTGACTAGCACATAAGTCAGACAAGTCAGTCATCAGGTGTCAAAGTTATACAGTCATAGCAAGTAACATCAGTTCAATGATATAGAATTAATATTAACATATCAGTAATAAACATCATCTGGTTTATTCCGCTCCTATACATCCCTTCATATTCTATAACTTGATCCTTCCAAATCATATCAAGTACGAATTCAAATACTGATGCTATCCTTAGCATCTACACAAAAGTAATACATAAATAAAGAAAGTGAGTGACCACGTGATCAGGTTGCTTTCTACTTAAACTGGCTGTAGAACACTCCAGTTTACTAGCTGTAAATGGGTACGAAGTTGTGCGCTCGAACTAGGGAAGGCAAAGGCAGCGAGGAAGGGGACTAGTCACCTTAACCTCGTAAACTGGGATCTTCCATGATGAAGTTTCTAACACTTCATTTCCCTATGACAATCTCTGCCATGGGACTGCCTTTATCTTCGTAAGCGATAAAGCAATATGATAAATATAACTTCATTAGGCCGTGGGGCTATTTGTGATTACTTTTTGTACAAGCAACACTCATCCATAATGCACATGAATAAATCATATTAAAATAATAATACGTTATATCAATGAATATTATACAGGCATATTTTGTGAATTCTGTATGAACCTGAAATAACAAATATTATACACGGTAGTTATCATAATTTCGCTTACCCTCAGACTTCAGATACTGGACTTAAAAATGTTTCTGGCGATCCGCTCACAATTCATGGGTCGTGGCGAAACTCTGCCTCCAGTCTGTCTGAACCCCTCTTTCGTTGTCTGTAGCTCAGTTTACCGATACGCTTTAAATACGTATAGCGCGGACGTATCGGAGAGTACCGACGTCACAGCTTAAACCTAAGCCTGAAAAATCCTTCCCGAACAGTGATTTCGGCCGAACTGTGCGTCGACTGAAATTTTGCCTTTATCATTCTCGGCATATATAATATCCATATAGTTCCATCTTATCTAGTTTTATACAGCTGATAAAACTCTATCTTCCTATCCATGTAATTTCCCAAACTGTTATTTGTTGATTTTAATATTTAGAACAGAAGTGGGTTTACATGCTTTTAGCGTAACTGTGGGCAGCCGAAATACGCATATATCTCCGTAAATGAGAACTTCCTACCGTTCCATCTTATATGCAGTTATACACCATCCTTCCCTGTACTGAAATGTAAAATCCTTTTCATACGGATTCCCTTCTGTTTTTATTTATCGTTGGCGATTTCCTCTGTCCGATATACATTTCGCTGATACGCCGCCATTTTGAAAGCGGTCACTCGATCGTAGATGGGTTTATAAATCTAACTGAACCCATTTGCAATGACTTGAAACCAATTTTGCGACACTGGTAACCCTCCAAACACCAGTGATTGAAGAGGTTAACCAGAAACGAAATAAAAGAAATGACAGAAAGAAGGAGGGAAGTTAGAATAAAGAACAGGAACAAAGAAAATGAAAGGCATTAAGTGTTCGAATGAGTCGACATTGATGTGGCGTAGCGTAGGAAGATAAGAACGTATAGTAGTTAGAAATAATAGATATAAATTAAGTGAAGCTTTTCCGGGATCACCCCGAGAAAGATTTGGCTCAAGAAGTCCTGTTGGGACCCTCCACCGGCTGAAGGGAGACAAAGAGTGTAAATTCTCCTAACTAGACAAGGTCTGGAAAATTTTGTAAGGAGATATTTGGTCTCTCGCTACCGTAGTTCCCTCCTCAGTTATATATTATTATTATCCTTAATTATTACTGGGATTATATGTTATATTTTACGAGCCCCCCCCCCCCCCCCTCCCTTATAAAGGAAGATAAACATCAGACAATATGTAACATCTAATAGATTGAACAAGACATGGGGTACATTATATACACCCAATTGGTTTATTAAAAGTAAAATGAAGGGATGGTGAATGATGGTATTGTCGATGGAAATTGTGTGTATGCTGTATGTGATATACGTCTCGCAATTCAAGTATTTTTCTCATCTACTGGCTCGTGCTAAGACACTGATATGATGAGTTCCTTTTGTAACAGGAACTTAACTTTTCAGCCACTGGCTGATAGTGAAGCGAGGTTGGTTGTCCTGTCTCCTTATGACGTTGCGTCGGGTAGGTCTCGAATGGTGTGGATCTTCCTTCACTGTGCTCGACTCCGTATTCTTCTCTGAGATTCGACAGTCGTGCAAGGCTCCCCCATAGACTGAAGACAAATACGGCTTCATTAATTGCCTAGCTTGAGGAAGCCATCTTTCCCTAAGCCGCCCGTCTGCCGGTCATATCAGATTTTAGTCTCTAACATCATATGTCTAGAGCCTAATCTTGAAATCAAGTTTCCCCCCTTTCTGCCTTTTTTATTATTATATTCCCGGCTGTGACGTATGTAAATATAGCCTCAGTAATCCTACAGAAATCCGACCACCTTCGCTTCCTCAGTTAGTGTTTACGTTTTGCGAAGGAAAAACCACGCAATTCGCTGTCTGTTGACTCACTTTTGAAGCCACGCCTATTTTTCCTGTCTTTCTTGAGCTAACGAGTTGTTTACCTATTTTCGCAACATGCCAGATAACAGGGGAGCGAACCGGTCTGTTTACCTGAGTTCTCACGCGAGCTGATCTGTCAATCATCGGATAGTGACAGAAAGCACGTGGGGGAAAAGATCAGACTCGGTAGCAAATTCTAGTACGATAAAAAAGACTTCCCGACCACCTTTGATGTCCGACATTTTCAGGGGAATTAAGTATTTGATCTACGGCAGGGGGACGAAATCTAAGAAGGCCCGTTCGCACGGTATGTCTTCTGATGTCGTTCGGCATCGCGAGTGAGCGAACCGTAGAATCCTTTATCTCGGAAGCCAAGCTCGTTGATTTTCCCTGCTACGTCGAAGATGTGACTTGTCACATCTTGTAGAGATATTGCACAAAATCTGTATATATACTGCGTTCTCTCCAAGTCAGTTATCAAGTCTCTCAGGAAATTTTGGATAATCTAAACGCGTACGCTAGAACCTATGTGAAATAGTGCGTTAATAGCCTTCGTGGGGATTATTCTGTTTTTCTGGTAATAATATAAGTTGTGCTTAAGTGTTAAATGTGTTAAAGTTTTACCATTTTATTCACTGTGAGTCCCTAGCGTTAAGACTAGCGGAATAGCAAACGCGTAGATATTTTCTTAATGTTCAGCTTAATGTAAAAATCCATCAACCATTTTTTTTTTCACCAGAAGATACGGTTTAGCTGACTAAGTAAAATACTATGAGTGACGAATAAAGTGACAGAGTAGAATGCACATTATATTTTCATTCTGTGTAATTATATAATGAATAGTGTTTAGTATCATGTGTAAAAACGATAGACGCCGACAATCAACTAGCTAGTAATGACGCGATATTTGTTAAGGGAGCGTAGTCATAATTAACTTATAACTGACATTGTGCGCTGATTGTTTTACCGGGTCGGAGGGGGGAAAGGCGGCATGCCTTTACCGAACCCGTTCTCGTTAAGCGACGCGCGATAGTATAGGCTAAGATACCGTGTGCCTTTTAATTTAATTGGGTGTGAAGGAGAGGATAAGAGATCATACCTTACGCTTGATAGCATACGATATTGTCATTTTGGTTAAATGTTTTGTTTTCTTCCTAATACAGTGCTTATCAAAACCCAGCGGCCAGCGGTTTTCTATTGTGGTCTTTTCCTCAGTTACTGAAGGAATAATAGTTGTCGTTTTTCCTTGACGATCGTCCCCGTATCGGTGTGAACAGGAATTGCCAAGGCGACACACTAACATTTTTTAACTGTAAATTTGAGTAACGGGACTTACAAAATACCCAGATTTTTTCCATTCAATTTTATCAGCCCGCTGTGGCAATATACATAACATTTTTCCCGACTTCTGACAGTCGTTTACCCAAGTGGATTTTATCCAGGAGAATACGCTGTTGCATAATCGGTACTCACTCCAGAGCAAGCCGATAGTATTGTCATCATCATAATAATTAACAGTTTTTAGCAATCATATGTTTTTCCTGCTGTTTAATGGGAATGCCATATCTCAGAGAGTTCCGGCATTAACTCGGTCCTTCAAAGATTGTCCAATGTTGTCCTCCCTGCGGTTAGAAAAATCAAAGATGTATGGTCCTGTAGACGCTACAGATACATACGTCTCTGTATAACAAAGCAACAAGTGAAAACGCAGTTCACTCAAACTCTAGGCTGAAAATATCACAAATAGACAGTTTCTTTCAGAAAAAGACACGATACGGACATCTTTGTATGCAAGATGGAGAATAGGAAGAAAAGTTACTAATGAAATAAAGGTATCAGAAATTTATGGAGAGTAAGATCTTCCATCAGCTACACGGAATAGCAGAAGATAAAATAGCTCGGTCATCTTGTATTGAGTGCACAGCCCGATCACTACACGGAACAATAGAAAATATAGTAGTAGTTCAGTCATTTTGTGCACAACTAGATTAGTTTTACGGAACAACAGAAGATAGAATAGTTCTGTCTTTTTTTTTTCTTTTTTTTTAAGTCTAGACCCGCGGTTCTCAAAGTGTGGTCTGCAGACCCCTGAGGGTCCCCGAGACCATGTCAGGGGGTCAGCGAGGCCAAAACTATTTCATTATAATCTAAGATGTTATTTGCCTCTTCATTCTCATTCTCTCACGAGTGTTTTCCGGAGGATCCATGGCGTGTGATGACGTCATCGGGCTGACGGCAAATGGAATGTATGCTAGAGTATTCTTTTGTTTCAACTAACCTTTAAGTAACTACCGCTTGTCGAGTTTTGTTGTAGTAGAAAACAAATAAATATCCACAATTATCTGACAAGGCTATTAAAATCCTCCTCCTTTTCCAACTACATATCTGTACGAGGCCGGATTTTCTTCAAATACTTCATATTCCACAACAACATATCGCAACAGATTGAATGCAGAAGCAGTTATGAGAATCCAGCTGTCTGCTATTAAACCAGGCATTAAAGAGATTTGCTAAAACGTAAAACAGTGCCACTCCTCGCAATAGTTTTTATTTTTTTGGACAATATAGTTATTTTTCAAAAACAAATATGTTATTTATGTTAATATGTAATTGGGTTATTATTGTTATTTTTAAATGAACTAGTAAATATTTACAAATTTCTCAGCTTTAATTTCTAATACAGTAAATATCGATAGATATAACCCCAATAAACCAAAGATATTTGGGGTCCTCAATAACTGTTAAGAGTGTAAAGTGGTCCTGAGACCAAAAAATTTGAGAAACGCTGGTCTAGACCGATCAGCTACATGAAACAACAGAAGATAGTTATATGTGTGTGTGTTGTTGTTTTTTTTTAGCCTAAAACTCTATCAACTGCATGGAAAGTTTTTTTTTTTAAGTCTAGAACCCGATCAACTACTCGGAACAACAGAAAACAGGTCATCTTGTAAGACAGCGGTGGCCAAACTACGGCCCGCGGGCCAGATCCGGCCCGCCAACCAGTTTTGACTGGCCCGCCAACCTGTTTTGGCTGGCCTCTTATTGTTGATTGAAGCCACACTCTTCACAATGAAATAACACACAAATGTATGTTTGAAATAAATAATTACATGTCATATTACAAATCACAAAACAAATTAAAACAACAGGTTCATTAAATTTTTTTTTACAGTAATTTCAGTTCGAAGACTGGTATACATGTCTTGGCAGATGTGCAGTACAGTAGTTTGCCGTTGCTTTCTGTACGTGGTTCATTATATATGTAAAACTAAATATCAGAACGTAATTTTTTAAGGATTTTATAGGTCTGGCCCTCGGGTGTTACCCTTTACCATAATCTGACCCTCGGCCAACCCTAGCTTGGCCACCACTGTTGTAAGAGTATAGAACCCAGTCAACTACATGAACAAGCCTTTCGCAACAAAATGTTGGCCTCAAAATAAGAATAATCCGAGAGACAGATAAATAGATGGATGACATTTAATAATGGAATTCGGTCACTCATGCAGCAGAAACACGGAATCTGCGAATCCCCATTACTCCTGGCCTACATATGTTGAGAAATAAAGAACTAACTCTTTAATCGGCAAACACTTACGAGATGAGGAAGTGAGAAGAAAAACTCAAGAGAAACGCCATTTTTTGCTTTGTCTAGAAATCTGTCTTGCACAGTACTACAAGGTGCAATCCTGTTCGAGGGAGGTCAAGGTAACTGAAGAATTCTATATTATATTCTATAACTCCCCTTACCTCACCATTCTGATCCGTCATAATAGCCTCCCTCCTCTCCCAGTCTTGAACCATTATAATAGCCCCCTCAGCCTTGAACCATTATAATATCCATTTTGTCCTAAAATTATATATTCCAAGTGCTATTTTCCGGATTCCGACACGAGACCTTGAGCATCGATGTCAAAATTATGAAGAATTGGAACAGAATGAAACAAACAGTCGAACACTTGTGTCATGTTCAAACACTGGCTCCTAATGTTTTAATTATATTTTTGTGTACACGTGAAGTGACTGCGTCTGCTTGTGTTTACTGGAATGGTAAGTCTTCCCATCTTCTCAAAACTGATTGAGAGGCCAGTCTCATGCTTGATGCGATAAGTGCAAACTAATAATTTTTCTTCTGAGTGAAAGGCACGCACTTTTGTTTGTTCTTGATACATTTGTTGCTGTGTTTCTTCGTCTGTTTCGTTTGTTGCTGCTGCTGTTGCTACCAGCACTAGTACTTTTACTATGACAACTACAACTGCTACCCTTACTTTTAAAACCACATCTTCGATGTTTCTTGTGTGTTCTCCTGTATATTTCCCTTAATAATTGTTCTCCTTGCTATTACTTATTTTTGCCACTTGTTCTTTTGAACCACTGCATCTTCTTTATATACCACCACTAACCTTCTTCTCATACCACTACAACGTCTTTTTTTTTCTGTTTTATGCCATCGCTACTTTTTTTCTGCAGCTACTTTTTCACAGTTTCTACCACTACTTCTTTTTTCTACAGCTACTTTATCACAGTTTCTACCACCACTTCTTTTTTCTACAGCTACTTTGTCACAGTTTCTACCACTACTTCTTTTTTTCTACTGCTACTTTATCACAGTTTCTACCACCACTTCTTTTTTCTACAGCTACTTTGTCACAGTTTCTACCACTACTTCTTTTTTTCTACTGCTACTTTATCACAGTTTCTACCACCACTTCTTTTTTCTACAGCTACTTTGTCACAGTTTCTACCACTACTTCTTTTTTTCTACTGCTACTTTATCACAGTTTCTACCACTACTTTTTCAACTACGACCACTTCTTCTTTTTTTCTGTCACTACTTTTTTCTTTTTTTTCTTCCACTAGTTCTTCTTTGTCTACCACTATTTTTTTATTTTTTCAACCACTGCTTCTACTTTTTTTTAACTTTAGTTCGTCTTCGTTGCCTTCTTCTGCCCATCTCATCGTTGATACTTCTTAGAGCCGATTCTTAACAAATAAATTATCATTGTACGCGCATGTTAAAGAAGTTAAATTTTGACGTCTCACTCTGATTCATTTTCCCCTTCTTCCTCTCTTTCCATCTTTTGATCCTTTATTAAAACCCTGAAACCTGGATGTGGAATAAATAAGATCACGTTACAAGTCTTACTGCCAGAACAACTATATCACCAGGATATTGACCTCTTTAGTTTTCAGAAGCCATCCAAACAACTTTTCTTGAACAGCTAAGGACAAACGATGTATTTAAAGTATCAGACAGTTATGATTCCCGCCACTGTTTGTTCCGTGCCACATTTTTATGTTGTTATCCGTGCTTCCAAGTATAAGTGTGGTATAAAAGCATCTCAGAATTTGGCGTGAATACAGAATGCGTAAATAAAGTGGCAATATTTATTTAACTCATTTCTCATTGCTGTGGTAAAGCTTAGAAATGTCCCTAATCAACTTTACTTATCATACTTGTTAACCAGCTTCACTGGCGCGGCGCATCGACTGAAAACCATTTCCAGATTGTGCAATTTTGTTATTTTTTTATCTCTCTCAATCTTTACTGAACTAGCTTCCGGTTGAAAATCTTGAGAAGTGGCTTTCAAATTGCCGAGCGCTCGCCAAATGCATTTCCTCATAATTTAGTGTACACGAACGAAACAGATTTGGTTTAAGAGCTTTAAATTACAACATGACACAAATATTTCCGACAATAACATAACATTCTTTCGTTTGTTTTTTTTGTTTTTTTTTTGGTTTGGGTTTTTTTTTTTAACCTTAGAACACAAGATTCTAATCTTTTCTTTTACATAGGGCTAAATATTATCATCATTTCCATTCATCTCCCCCCTAGAAACTGAAGCCTTCAACAAACTCATATCATTCCTCTTGTCATGTGCCATAAAGTCTTTCTTTGTCTTCATCATCCCTTTTATTTCTTTTTACAGTTTTCAGTCCGACAATTCTGCTGGCGCTGATGAAATTTTCCTTTATTCATTTAATGTACGAACATTCCAGGTGCCCACACTAGAGACTTTATTAAATAAAAAAATAAAAAAACGTTAGTAAGCAACCCAGACTTCTTTCGGCGTTTCTCTTTGTTGTGTTATGATTTTCCTTACTAGAGGATCCTCTTCTGTCTCAGATGACTGGGTTGGTCTATTTTGTTTTGTTGACTTGCCTAGATTGACGTTTTTGCGGATTAAAGTTTCTAGAGAATAGAGTAGCCAGCCCCTGGCCCAACCAACCATCCTTAGTCCAATTTTACGAAATGCATGGTAGGTCACTATTCTTTCCCCCCCCCCCCCCCTCTTTTCGGGCTCCAGTAATGCACGGGTGAAATAAAGTGTTGCACTATCTCATCATCATCAGCTGCCAACTCCACTAGATAGCCAGCTTCCACTGGGAACGCGAAAAAGTACGTTTAATTCTTGGGATATCGCGCTCATAAATGCCTGGTGGAAAATGCTTCATCGAAATTTCTCTAGTTTAAAAAATTTTTCCTTTTTCCCCTTTTGTGACTTACAGATCTCCCAAATCACTCCATGTGATTTACTGTTAAATTGCGGTTGACAATTTTCCGCCCAGCGCTCAATATCTTCAGAATCTAACGGTTATAATTTCTCTATTAATCAGAGAAGAAAGATAATTCGTAACTAAGTTCTGCTAAATAAAAAATTTTCCGTTCTGATACATGTCTAATTCTACATCATAAAAAATTAGTACCAAGAGTTACTCACGCACTCTGTCTTGGCAGATAAATTTGTTTCCGTTTTAATTTTACACTCAAATAAAAGTAATAACACTGTTGATGGAAATATGGATGCAGCTATTCACTGTTTTTAAAATGCTTCCTAACTAACTAATAGCATGGTTGGATTTCTCAAAAAGTCTAACCTTGTGATTCGTTATTTAGTCGTGCATTGTGAAAGCCTAATTGAAAACTGTTGTCTTCTGAGCTTAAACGTGAAATTTACATCTGATGCGGCCAAGGTTATTCGAGGAACAAACTTTCGATGTCCTTGAAATCTGCCGGTTATAACTTCAGCAATCTATCAAGGAAGAAAAGTACTTCCTAAATATCTTTCCATTAAAATTCCATGTTTGGACTCAAGTGTCGTAGCAACATGGTAATTTCTCCGTCCTGGAGTCTGCGTGTGGGAGGCGGCATGTCTACTGCAGTTAGACTTTCAGAAAGTCTGGAGGATATATATTTTTGTCATCGTCTTTGTCGACACAGTCAATGCTGATGTATTTCTTTTTTAAATTTTCCTGACAGTTGTTCTAGCACACTGACGATAACATTTAGTGAGTCTTCATTTTTCGCGCATAAAATAGGTTTCAAAAAGTGTTATGTCTCTTGTGATTCAATGCCTTCGCTATATAAGACATTCAGTGAGAGTTCTGTTATGTCGTTTTATTTCAGTTTGAACTGTTAAAAATTACGTTTGAACATATGCCGCATTTTTGTTAATGCAGCTGCCGATAATAAACCCTCCTGGGGGTCTTGGAATAAGTCGCTGAAGTTGTACAAAATCGTCCATTAAAAGAACTTTCCCTCTGAATTTAATATTGTTATTCATTAGGTCTTTAAGTACGAAACCTACGGCCAAGGAAACAGTATGTCGTTATTATATGAGTTCTATCCCATACAATAATGGTGGGTTTTCTTATAAGTTCTGCTTCTACATAATTCGCCAGCTAAAAACGTATTAACTGGTACTATAATTTTAAAATAGAGAATATGCCGTCTGACTTCCACTGAGTACCCCTGTGCGCCCATTTACAGGAAAACCCCGTCGCTATTTATATCTCTAAATAATGAAGAGGCTGCTGCAAAAACTGATAATTGTCATCATTTTATTTTTAGACCCTTTCTCATCATGAAGCCACTTCTGCAACTGGTCCCTGTGTAGAAAACGTGTACCAAGTTATTTATATCCTCTTTCAGTGGGGTTTTCTCTAGCAGTTTATTGAACACTATGAGCTTGCCAGCCCCATGCACTTTATAATAGTCGCCTCTTTCGATATGCATGAGTGTTCTATAGTCTTATTCCGTCTCTGTCTCCTTAGAGACCCTGGAAACTACACGAAGTGAAACTGATACAAAAAAGTTCAACAACAAAACACAGAAAAAGAAAGCAGGTGGAGTCAGTTTTATAAAGAAACTACTCACGGATGCTAATAACTTTCAGACACAGAAAAAAAAAACAAAAAAAAAACAGAAATATAGATCACGCTCCAGTCTACTCAGCTATAAATGGGTACTTGACTCCTCCCGGGAGTTCGGGAAGGCAAAGGCAGCGAGGAAGGAAACTGGTCACCCCCACGTCGTAATAAAGCTGGATTTAGCATTGTAAAGTCTCTAACACTTCACACTACGAGGGAATTTCTGCTACGAGATCACTTTTACCATTACGCCTGCTTATATGCATCCCAGGAACAATCATTTCTCCCCCCAGTCGCAATAACATTATTTGGGTGGCGCACATATTTTGGCCATGTGAAAAGACATAACACCTTACTGAAGACCATAACATAAGGCAGAGTTGAAGGCATATGTGCAAGAGGAAGGTAGCGCTATAAGTGGGAAGATAACATCAAGAGAGGGACAGGAAAGAGTTTATCAGAGAGCACCATCAAGAAAGGGAGGCGCGGTAGCAATGAATGGGATTAATAAAATATGGGCAAAATGAAACAAAAACTTAGTTCACAAATATTGGCCTCCCGTCATGATCAGCTGGGAAAATCGGCACAGAACACTGGCCTTTCGTCCTTTAAGAGTTAACGAATATCCTTAAAGAATATTACTGGTGAGGAATGAGCCATGTGTCAGTTACTTAAACTTTGTTGTTGTGATTTTTGTTAAAGGAATCATTTTTGCTATTAAACACCCATTATGCAGTTATGATCGTAAGTCTTCTGTTAAATCTTAGATTGTATAACTATTATTATTATAATGTCTTGTTTTATTTCAACAAGCTGCAGACATTTCTAAAGACAAAATTGTCATTTTGGCCAGGCACTGATATCAGGCCCTACGATTGTCTGACGCGAAATAAAAATTAAACCTTTATTCATACACAAGTAGCCCGCCAAAACAAGCGGGGGGGGGGGAGAAGGGAGAGAGAGAGAAAGGGGGGGGGGGTGTTAGGGGGAATACTTCTGTTGCGCTTTTTCTGCTGCCTGTCTTGATGATGGTAGTAATTCTCCTATGGTCATTTCATGTCTTTCTATTCTATTTCAACTTCATTGGATCTTTGTAATCACACTTATCATGACATGTGGACAATGGTCAGTGCATCTTGAAAAAATGGAACCGATTGTGTTAAATCATCTCATCTTTAATTGTACTCATTGTCCCGTGTAATTTCCAGTGGCCTCTGAAGAGACAGTGTAAGAATTTGACTACTGCACCCTCAGTCCACCAATAGGAGGTTGTGCATAGAGGTGGCAAACTCATCATTTGGGTTACTGGATCACATACAGCGTGACAGGATCAGATACAGATACATTTCGTGAAAATCAGTAACGCTGAACCTCAGAGAGAGAGGGGGGGTTGAAATCCTAAATTTTGAGGGGGAACAAGTGATGAACCAAAAAAAAATTACAATAAAATAATAGAGAAAATAAAAAAGCGACACTTAGAGTGGAAGAAGCAGAATATAAATCTAAGAAGAGCATTCAGAAATATATCTTACCTAAGTGAACCCAGAGCCGGCCATAATGATTTTTCAAGGTGGGGCGAGGTCTTGTGATTGTCGTAGATTTTTGATAGGGGAATTAAGACTTGGGTTGGTCCCTTCTGAATAGATTTGAATAAGCGATAGCAACAGTGAGAGATAATAATAGAAATAGGTTTCCACGAGTGAGATGGTAGATATTAATAGAGTCTGTCCCTGAAATCGAAAATTTTCTCTCTCTTTCAGCCTATCTTCTACAACAGATCTAGAGGAGTCAGACAGTCTAAAAACATATATATTAAATATATTTATATATATATATATATATATATATATATATATATATATATATATATTACATATATATATATATATATATATATATATATATATATATATATATATATATATATATATATATATATATATATATATATATATATATATATACCACTCACGTACACACACACACATAAGTGACGACAGTTAGACGCACAGACGTGGAACAACTATAACAATGAAATATAGATATTTTGGAACGAGCTGACCGACACGCTTGAATAAAGTTTATGTAAATTTATTAACATAAGGAAAATTTACCACAACACATAGATGTTAATATCAAACATAGAAAATACATATAAGGTAATGAATTACTACAAGTATAATAGACCCATAGGTGTAATCTTTTCCCTCGATGTTTAGCCCACGATCCTGTTAGAAGAAAAGTGATAGCCCCAAAGAGTCACGGATATATACGCTATGTTCTATGATTTCCCTTTAAAGGTATGAACAGAACTGATACTCTACTCTATCCTAAGGAAAATATCATTAGCAACCAAAAAAAAAAAAACTGCATAAAGGAATTTAAGACAGCAAAATGGGTGCCAAAAATACAACAATAAAGGAATCACTCAGTCCTGCATTCACTCTATTCATGTCAGCCGTGGCCACGCGCTTGCATTCGTACTTACAGCTTTGGTAGCAACTTCTGGAAGAAAAACAATTTTTAGGACATACACATACAGAATCTCCAGTGTTATTCTTGGCCAAGGGAACCCCAGCTCCGCAAAGACAGGTTGAATTCACTACTTCAGGGAACGTTTCCTTGGTGATTATTATTTAGGATATCTGTTTATGTCACATTAAAATTGTCCAGGCACGAAAGTTAACAGCGAGCACAGTGTCAATAGCTTAGGGTTTCTAGTACCTAGGAATGTCAGGTCGGTGCCTTCTCTCAGTATAAAAATTTAATTTGATCACACCACAATTAGTCAAAATGTCGGAATGTTAATGTTTTGTAATTTTTCTCTCGTCACAGGGCTGCGTGTACCTGAGAGTTTGTGAAGAAATATAATCTGGCTCAAAGGCCCAGTATAGGCATTTAGTCTTTAAAACCGTTAGTGAGATTTGTACTCTGTCTATTTCTGGAGGCACACACACACTGCCAGACAGGTGTTAACTTGTAAACCCACGTGGTTAAAGATAAAAAATGTTTCTTCTCTCAGTTGTACTAAAACCGCTGGAAAAAGTTGGGCTGACCCAAAACTGTATAAGGAAGAGAAAAGTACAAAATACTTAATTATAATATTATACATACCTCCTATCCTCGCGTAAAATATAATATTACATTCCCCAAAAAAATCAATCATGAATTAGAAATACTTACTTATTTCGTCAATACTCAATGATGAATCGGTGCAGTTATAAGTTAGTTTAAAATATTCTCGACTGATTACTAGCAATTTAATTAAATTTATTTACAGCTGCATGAGTTTAAGCTAGAAATAATAATTTATTCTGCTTTCCACTGTAACGCAGTAACTAGAGAATATAACAGACTTATAATTTAATCCCTCTGCACAGAAATCTAACTAGTGAAAATAAAATAGGCGATTTACCACTTAAATCACTCACAAAATACTAGATATAATATTACCTCCAAACAGAACTACGGCTATCACCACGACTAGAATTTATTCACTAGATAGGTATTCTAGAAGCATTTCCTAATTCTCGAAAACCCGAAATAGTTCCCGTGTTAACACCTACATAAAACTCAGACGACGGCACTGAAACTGCCAGACGCGTTTCACACTTGCAGCTACCTATGGTCATTTCCCCGCGATGCATGTTGGCGCCTTCTCACACCTAACACCGAGAAACTTAACCAAGAGCGCCGTGTCAGATGAAAATGCTAGACGATATGTCTGCCATCATATGTCTGTCGAGACGAATTTCACGCTATTCGGTCTACTCAAGAACTTAGCTAAATAGCAATAAAAATGCGTTCCTAATTAAGAAAAGAGACAGGCGAAGGTATGAATGGGAGAGTTTTATTTTTCACAATCAGACGAATGCGAAAAAAAGGATAAAAGAGCGATAATAAAGTAGAAGACACGGGTAGAATAAAGAAAAGATATAGAAATTTATTAATCATAAATCTCTCTGCGACAGACGTCCCCCCTTTAAGATATGGAACCACTCCATGTCTACGTTATGGAAATAAATTTCCTATATCCGTAGCTCCAGGGTGTCTGTTCTCTTCCCTCTCATCTCCTCCCTCCGTCTCTATCCAACTCCTACTCATGTCTGCTCGCAAAATCTTCCTTCTCTGGAATGTCTTCCGTGTGCGCTTGAAAGAGCGTCGCCGCTTTTGACATTTTTGAAAGATTCCGTGTGATTGCAGGGGAATTTCCCTGCAACTATCGTTATCTTCGTCAGTTTTGGCGAACGCCAGGAGATGTTCGGAGGTTGGCCCCGGTGTTTCCAAGTATTTCTTTAACAGATTTAAATGGAAAACCTTCTCCTTTCCCTTAATAGAGATCTGGTAGTTAGCCTTAGAAATATTTTTCAGGACGGTAAACGGCCCTTGCCATCCGATGCGTAGTTTGTTGCTTGCGGTTGGCAGTAACAACAAAACTTTCTCTCCTGGTTGTAGTTCCCTCTCTCTTTCGCTGTTTGATTGTATCGTTTAGCGTGCTTAGCGCGTGCTCGCTTAAAGTTGGTTGCTGCTAGATCCCATCCTAGCTGTAGCCTTTCCTTCAATTCCGATACATATCTACTGGCTGAGACAACTGTCTCATCAGCCTTCTGGTCTGTCAGCGACCTGAGTAAGGCTTCGAGCGGGCCCTTAATGGGTCTGCCGAATAAAAGCGTGGCTGGCGGAAATCCTGTAGACGTATGTGGGGTTTCTCTGTAGCCAAATAGAGCTGCAGGGATAGAAAGATCCCAATCGTCAGGTTTCACTTGTGCCAGTTTACTTAACATCATGTTGAGGTTTCCGTTGACACGTTCTACTAACCCACTTCTGGCCAGAGTGTAAGGCTTTGTGTAGATGTGCTGGTCCCTCAAGATCTTAACGATCTCATCCATCAACAGGTTTCGGTATGGAGATCCGTTATCCGTCAACACTTGTTGAGGGAATCCCAACCGAGTAAAAATCTGCACGAGGGCTTCTGCGACATGCTTCGAATCTGTGCATGTTAGCGGGATAGCTTCTGCCCACATAGTGCATGTGTCGACTAAGGTGAGGATGAACCTGTTCCTTCTTTTAGTCCTTTCTAAGGGTCCTAAAATGTCGATCACTACCCGTTCAAATGGTGTTCCCATTATTGGCATTTCACCCACTGGGGTGTCCGTTGCTTGGGTGGCACACGTTGGCACTGGGCACAGGATTTTACATACCTGATAATATCAGAGTTCACTCCTGGCCACCAATAATGAGTAGTTATCCGTTGGTTTGTGGCGTTCTGTCCCATATGTCCGCTGAAGGGAAGAGAGTGCCCCATTTCTAGGATTTGGCTTCTGTACTGTTTCGGTACTAGGAGCTGATTGCAACCTTGGTCAGGCTTGCCCGTTCTGCGATAAAGTACTCCATCCTTAGAAAAAATGTCCCCGTGTTGTCTAGGGTCCTTAGCCATGGGCAGTTTCCTAAAGCAGGGTGCCAAAGTAGGGTCGTTTTGTTGCGCTTCTTTAAGTTCCATAGGTAACAAATTTTGCGCAGGCTCCCGTTCCTTCTTGGTTTGCCCTCTTGTAGTTAGTGCTGCCACAATTTGCTCTTCCGGTTTCCCAATAGACACATATTTACCGCCAAGTATGACTGGGTAGATCAGGTCATCCATAACAGCCGCTTTGATCACACCTCTGACAAAATCAGAGTAGATCTCAACCAATGCAATGGGAAGCGCTGTAGGTGCATCACTCTTAGAAACTCCACAAAGTTGGACGGTCTCTTCTGTCTCTTGACCGGGTTTGACCAGGTGCCTGGCAACAATGCAATCAAAAGAAAGCCCCGTGTCAAATAAACAAAAAGTTGAAGAACCGTTCAAAATAACAGTACCTCGCGTTGAGGGTCTCCCCTCTTCAGGTTGAGAATCACTGACATTAATTCTACCTTGCGAGACTGTTAGCAAGCATCCGATGCGTTTAGGTTCGGTGTGCTCGCTCTGATCATATGTCCCGTGCTCAGGGGTTTTCCCTTTGCCACCTTGTCCTTTCTGGCTGCGCTGCCATGTAGGAAGGTTGGGTTGATCAGACTGCTTATTTTTGGTGGGGTACTTGTGTTTGTAGAACTTAGACTTTTCAAGAGGGGGTTTTTGAGGTCCAGTTTCTCTGTGGTTATTTTGGTTAGAAGCATGAGAAGATTGGTCTAGATTATTCTTTCGAAAAGGCTCTTCTGTCGGTTTACGTTTTATGGCCGGTAGTTCGGCCAGCGCATTATGATATCGCTCAGACTTTTCCAAGATGTCTTCAAGCTTTTCTGCTCCCTGCTCAGCTAAAAATCCCCGGGTGTCAGCAGACAAAGTGTTCCTTATCTGTTCGCATATAACGAACTCCTCCAGCCCTTCATAGGTAGTGGCGAGCTGGGAAAGCTCAAGACACTTTGTCAAATATCCCTTTAAACGAGACGAGAACTGCTGAAAAGTTTCAGAAATCTCATTTCTGCTGTTGCGGAAGAGTTGCAAAAATTTGCGAGCGTTCATTTCAGAACGCTCAAGCAAAGCTTTCTTCAACACGTCGTAATTGTCTTGTTGGTTGCTTTCCAGTTTAGAGTAAACATCATACGCAGAACCTTTTAGGGCCTGGAAAAGCTTCATATTCCAACGTGACCTCTCTAAACTGTACAGAGTTGCAATTTTCTCAAATTTTTCTAACCATGTGTCAATCTTCTCATTAGGACAAGGGAAATATTCTAGAGCAAAAGACATAGCGTTGAGTTGAAGAGATTGAGTGTTAGAAGGATCAGTTGAGGAAGAATGAGGAGAAGACTCTCCATTGCTGGAGGTAGAGGCAGCACCACGGCTTTGGACTTCTAGATCTTTAAGCGCCAAATCGTGCTGTCTCTCCTTCTCTCTTTCCTCATGCTGTCTCCCCTTCTCTCTTTCCTCATACTGTCTCTCCTTCTCTCTTTCGTTCGCCCTGCGAATTTCCATTTCCTCATCCATCTTCTTTTGCTCTTTAGCTTCGGCTGCTTTCCTCTCCGCATCATATCTCTCAAGTTCGTCCCTGACAAAAAGCCTTCGCTTCCTCTCCTTGTAAACTTTCTTCTCTCGCTTCGTCCCTAAGGATCTGCCTAACTTTCGCCCTCTCTTCCATCGCAAATAGGTGAGTGAGACTAGTCGAGAAAGAAATAAGAAAAAGGATACACTGGTTCCTTACCACTTACGAGAAAACACCAACAAAAGATAATATATTTTTAACTGGGATACCTCCTCCTAAATAGTTATCTAACTATCGCTGCAGCTTATCGGCAATAAAAGCTCTAACTGCAAGCGACTAAGCCAAATAAATGGTAGTTAAGATTACTCACTGAAAAATAAGTTGCTACAGTGGAAACAAAGCAATTATTGTAAAAATTTAAGGAGAATAAAAAATCCCTTAAGTTTTAAATCCACTCACTACACGTTCACCCCCTGAAGTCAGATCGGGTAAGGGAGGCAATTAACAGGACGAATAGTCCGAACGCGCTCCTTAACTTAGTTCAAACACCTTTCTGCTTCTACCCTGTGATTGTTTTTACAATCACAAAATCTACCAGCGGTTTAGTATTACAAAATCAACATATAACATATCTTCCGACAAAATCAACCTGTAAATCAAAATGTATAATATGCTCAAAAATGCTGTGGAAAAAAACAATTTCTATACGTGTGGTCAGCAAGCCCATAAACAGATCGATTGTCTAGGGGATAAATTATTTTTAAAGATATTAAAACTCACTAGACATCACACTCTTACTCTATATCAGAATAAAGAAAATTAATCCTGCCGACGAGCTGATATTCGTATTTGCTAAGGACTAGAGTTCAATTCCCGGAAAAACGAGCCACCATTCTGTCGTCTCGTCTTCCTATTCTAAGTTCAAAATCCCGTTAGACGAGTCCACATTCTGTCGTAGATTTTTGATAGGGGAATTAAGACTTGGGTTGGTCCCTTCTGAATAGATTTGAATAAGCGATAGCAACAGTGAGAGATAATAATAGAAATAGGTTTCCACGAGTGAGATGGTAGATATTAATAGAGTCTGTCCCTGAAATCGAGAATTTTCTCTCTCTTTCAGCCTATCTTCTACAACAGATCTAGAGGAGTCAGACAGTCTAAAAACATATATATTAAATACATATATATACCACTCACGTACACACACACATAAGTGACGACAGTTAGACGCACAGACGTGGAACAACTATAACAATGAAAAATAGATATTTTGGAACGAGCTGTCCGACACGCTTGAATAAAGTTTATGTAAATTTATTAACATAAGGAAAATTTACCACAACACATAGATGTTAATATCAAACATAGAAAATACATATAAGGTAATGAATTACTACAAGTATAATAGACCCATAGGTGTAATCTTTTCCCTCGATGTTTAGCCCACGATCCTGTTAGAAGAAAAGTGATAGCCCCAAAGAGTCACGGATATATACGCTATGTTCTATGATTTCCCTTTAAAGGTATGAACAGAACTGATACTCTACTCTATCCTAAGGAAAATATCATTAGCAACAACAAAAAAACTGCATAAAGGAATTTAAGACAGCAAAATGGGTGCCAAAAATACAACAATAAAGGAATCACTCAGTCCTGCATTCACTCTATTCATGTCAGCCGTGGCCACGCGCTTGCATTCGTACTTACAGCTTTGGTAGCAACTTCTGGAAAAAACAATTTTTAGGACATACACATACAGAATCTCCAGTGTTATTCTTGGCCAAGGGAACCCCAGTTCCGCAAAGACAGGTTGAATTCACTACTTCAGGGAATGTTTCCTTGGTGATTATTATTTAGGATATATGTTTATGTCACATTAAAATTGTCCAGGCACGAAAGTTAACAGCGAGCACAGTGTCAATAGCTTAGGGTTTCCAGTACCTAGGAATGTCAGGTCGGTGTCTTCTCTCAGTATAGAAATTTAATTTGATCACACCACAATTAGTCAAAATGTCGGAATGTTAATGTTTTGTAATTTTTCTCTCGCCACAGGGATGCATGTACCTGAGAGTTTGTGAAGAAATATAATCTGGCTCAAAGGCCCAGTATAGGCATTTAGTCTTTAAAACCGTTAGTGAGATTTGTACTCTGTCTATTTCTGGAGGCACACACACTGCCAGATAGGTGTTAACTTGTAAACCCACGTGGTTAAAGATAAAAAATGTTTCTTCTGTCAGTTGTACTAAAACCGCTGGAAAACGATGGGCTGACCCAAATCTGTATAAGGAAGAGAAAATACAAAATACTTAACCATAATATTATACATACCTCCTATCCTCGCGTAAAACATAATATTACATTCCAAAAAAAAATCAATCATGAATTAGAAATACTTACGTATTTCGTCAATACTCAGTGATGAATCGGTGCAGTTATAAGTTAGTTTAAAATATTCTCGACTGATTACTAGCAATTTAATTAAATTTATTTACAGCTGCAGGAGTTTAAGCTAGAAATAATAATTTATTCTGCTTTCCACTGTAACGCAGTAACTAGAGAATATAACAGACTTACAATTTAATCCCTCTGCACAGAAATCTAACTAGTGAAAATAAAATAGGCGATTTACCACTTAAAACACTCATAAAATACTAGATATAATATTACCTCCAAACAGAACTACGGCTATCACCACGACTAGAATTTATTCACTAGATAGGTATTCTAGAAGCTCGGCAAAAAATTGATGAGAAAACTAAGAAACTTCGCTATACAAGCTTATTTTTCTAGCACGAGCGATCCGTCTACTGCAACTTAGGAGTACTGACTGCCTGAAGTCTAACTACTGGGGTTTATATCTTATGAAAAGAAATGATTTCCTAATTCTCGAAAACCCGAAATAGTTCCCGTGTTAACACCTACATAAAACTCAGACGACGGCACTGAAACTGCCAGACGCGTTTCACACTTGCAGCTACCTATGGTCATTTCCCCACGATGCATGTTGGCGCCTTCTCACACCTAACACCGAGAAACTTAACCAAGAGCGCCGTGTCAGATGAAAATGCTAGACGATATGTCTGCCATCATATGTCTGTCGAGACGAATTTCACGCTATTCGGTCTACTCAAGAACTTAGCTAAATAGCAATAAAAATGCGTTCCTAATTAAGAAAAGAGACAGGCGAAGGTATGAATGGGAGAGTTTTATTTTTCACAATCAGACGAATGCGAAAAAAAAAGGATAAAAGAGCGATAATAAAGTAGAAGACACGGGTAGAATAAAGAAAAGATATAGAAATTTATTAATCATAAATCTCTCTGCGACATACGTCCCCCCTTTAAGCTATGGAACCACTCCATGTCTACGTTATGGAAATAAATTTCCAATATCCGTAGCTTCAGGGTGTCTGTTCTCTTCCCTCTCATCTCCCCCCTCCGTCTCTATCCAACTCCTACTCATGTCTGCTCCCAAAGTCTTCCTTCTCTGGAATGTCTTCCGTGTGCGCTTGAAAGAGCGTCGCCGCTTTTGACATTTTTGAAAGATTCCGTGTGATTGCAGTGGAATTTCCCTGCCACTATCGTCATCTTCGTCAGTTTTGGCGAACGCCAGCATCCTAGCTGTAGCCTTTCCTTCAATTCCGATACATATCTACTGGCTGAGACAACTGTCTCATCAGCCTTCTGGTCTGTCAGCGACCTGAGTAAGGCTTCGAGCGGGCCCTTAATGGGTCTGCCGAATAAAAGCGTGGCTGGCGGAAATCCTGTGGACGTATGTGGGGTTTCTCTGTAGCCAAATAGAGCTGCAGGGATAGAAAGATCCCAATCGTCAGGTTTCACTTGTGCCAGTTTACTTAACATCATGTTGAGGTTTCCGTTGACACGTTCTACTAACCCACTTCTGGCCAGAGTGTAAGGCTTGGTGTAGATGTGCTGGTCCCTCAAGATCTTAACGATCTCATCCATCAACAGGTTTCGGTATGGAGATCCGTTATCCGTCAACACATGTTGAGGGAATCCCAACCGAGTAAAAATCTGCACGAGGGCTTCTGCGACATGCTTCGACTCTGTGCATGTTAGCGGGATAGCTTCTGCCCACATAGTGCATGTGTCGACTAAGGTGAGGATAAACCTGTTCCTTCTTTTAGTCCTTTCTAAGGGTCCTAAAATGTCGATCACTACCCGTTCAAATGGTGTTCCCATTATTGGCATTTCACCCATTCCGTTGCTTGGGTGGCACACGTTGGCACTGGGCACAGGATTTTACATACCTGATAATATCAGAGTTCACTCCTGGCCACCAATAATGAGTAGTTATCCGTTGGTTTGTGGCGTTCTGTCCCATATGTCCGCTGAAGGGAAGAGAGTGCCCCATTTCTAGGATTTGGCTTCTGTACTGTTTCGGTACTAGGAGCTGATTGCAACCTTGGTCAGGCTTGCCCGTTCTGCGATAAAGTACTCCATCCTTAGAAAAAATGTCCCCGTGTTGTCTAGGGTCCTTAGCCATGGGCAGTTTCCTAAAGCAGGGTGCCAAAGTAGGGTCGTTTTGTTGCGCTTCTTTAAGTTCCATAGGTAACAAATTTTGCGCAGGCTCCCGTTCCTTCTTGGTTTGCCCTCTTGTAGTTAGTGCTGCCACAATTTGCTCTTCCGGTTTCCCAATAGACACATATTTACCGCCAAGTATGACTGGGTAGATCAGGTCATCCATAACAGCCGCTTTGATCACACCTCTGACAAAATCAGAGTAGATCTCAACCAATGCAATGGGAAGCGCTGTAGGTGCATCACTCTTAGAAACTCCACAAAGTTGGACGGTCTCTTCTGTCTCTTGAACGGGTTTGACCAGGTGCCTGGCAACAATGCAATCAAAAGAAAGCCCCGTGTCAAATAAACAAAAAGTTGAAGAACAGTTCAAAATAACAGTACCTCGCGTTGAAGGTCTCCCCTCTTCAGGTTGAGAATCACTGACATTAATTCTACCTTGCGAGACTGTTAGCAAGCATCCGATGCGTTTAGGTTCGGTGTGCTCGCTCTTATCATGTGTCCCGTGCTCAGGGGTTTTCCCTTTGCCACCTTGTCCTTTCTGGCAGCGCTGCCATGTAGGAAGGTTGGGTTGATCAGACTGCTTATTGTTGGTGGGGTAATTGTGTTTGTAGAACTTAGACTTTTCAGGAGGGGGTTTGGAGGTCCAGTTTCTCTGTGGTTATTTTGGTGAGAAGCATAAGAATCATGAAAAGATTGGTCTAGATTATTCTTTCGAAAAGGCTCTTCTGTCGGTTGACGTTTTTTGGCCCGTAGTTCGGCCAGCGCATTTTGATAACGCTCAGACTTTTCCAAAATGTCTTCAAGCTTTTCTGCACCCTGCTCAGCTAAAAATCTCCGGGTGTCAGCAGACAAAGTGTTCCTTATCTGTTCGCATATAACGAACTCCTCCAGACCTTCATAGGAAGAGGCGAGCTGAGAAAGCTCCAGACACTTTGTCAAATATCCCTTTAAACGAGACGAGAACTGCTGAAAAGTTTCAGAGTTCTCCTTTCTGCTGTTGCGGAAGAGTTGCAAAAATTTGCGAGCGTTCATTTCAGAACGCTCAAGCAAAGCTTTCTTCAACACGTCGTAATTGTCTTGTTGGTTGCTTTCCAGTTTAGAGTAAACATCATACGCAGAACCTTTTAGGGCCTGGGAAAGCTTCATATTCCAACATGACCTCTCTAAACTGTACAGAGTTGCAATTTTCTCAAATTTTTCTAACCATGTATCAATCTTCTCATTAGGACAAGGGAAAGATTCTAGAGCAAAAGACATAGCGTTGAGTTGAAGAGATTGAGTGTTAGAAGGATCAGTTAAGGAAGAATGAGGAGAAGACTCTCCATTGCTGGAGGTAGAGGCAGCACCACGGCTTTGGACTTCTAGAGCTTTAAGCGCCAACTCGTGCTGTCTCTCCTTCTCTCTTTCCTCATGCTGTCTCTCCTTCTCTTTTTCCTCATACTGTCTCTCCTTCTCTCTTTCGTTCGCCCTGCGAATTTCCATTTCCTCATCCATCTTCTTTTGCTCTTTAGCTTCGGCTGCTTTCCTTTCCGCATCATATCTCTCAAGTTCGTCCCTGACAAAAGCCTTCGCTTCCTCTCCTTGTAAACCTTCTTCTCTCGCTTCGTCCCTAAGGATCTGCCTAACTTTCGCCCTCTCTGCCATCGCAAATAGGTGAGTGAGACTAGTCGAGAAAGAAATAAGAAAAAGGATACACTGGTTCCTTACCACTTACGAGAAAATACCAACAAAAGAGGATATATTTTTAACTGGGATACCTCCTCCTAAATAGTTATCTAACTATCGCTGCAGCTTATCGGCAATAAAAGCTCTAACTGCAAGCGACTAAGCCAAATAAATGGTAGTTAAGATTACTCACTGAAAAATAAGTTGCTACAGTGGAAACAAAGCAATTATTGTAAAAATTTTAAGGAGAATAAAAAATCCCTTAAGTTTTAAATCCACTACACGTTCACCCCCTGAAGTCAGATCTGGTAAGGGAGGCAATTAACAGGACGAATAGTCCGAACGCGCTCCTTAACTTAGTTCAAACACCTTTCTGCTTCTACCCTGTGATTGTTTTTACAATCACAAAATCTACCAGCGGTTTAGTATTACAAAATCAACATATAACATATCTTCCGACAAAATCAACCTGTAAATCAAAATGTATAATATGCTCAAAAATGCTGTGGAAAAAAACAATTTCTATACTTGTGGTCAGCAAGCCCATAAACAGATCGATTGTCTAGGGGATAAATTATTTTTAAAGATATTAAAACTCACTAGACATCACACTCTTACTCTATATCAGAATAAAGAAAATTAATCCTGCCGACGAGCTGATATTCGTATTTGCTAAGAACTAGAGTTCAATTCCCGAAAAAACGAGCCACCATTCTGTCGTCTCGTCTTCCTATTCTAAGTTCAAAATCCCGTTAGACGAATCCACATTCTGTCGTAGATTTTTGATAGGGGAATTAAGACTTGGGTTGGTCCCTTCTGAATAGATTTGAATAAGCGATAGCAACAGTGAGAGATAATAATAGAAATAGGTTTCCACGAGTGAGATGGTAGATATTAATAGAGTCTGTCCCTGAAATCGAGAATTTTCTCTCTCTTTCAGCCTATCTTCTACAACAGATCTAGAGGAGTCAGACAGTCTAAAAAAATATATATATATATATATTAAATATATATATATATATATATATATATATATATATATATATATATATATATATATATATATACATATATATATATATACCACTCACGTACACACACACACATAAGTGACGACAGTTAGACGCACAGACGTGGAACAACTATAACAATGAAATATAGATATTTTGGAACGAGCTGTCCGACACGCTTGAATAAAGTTTATGTAAATTGATTAACATAAGGAAAATTTACCACAACACATAGATGTTAATATCAAACAGAGAAAATACATATAAGGTAATGAATTACTACAAGTATAATAGACCCATGGGTGTAATCTTTTCCCTCGATGTTTAGCCCACGATCCTGTTAGAAGAAAAGTGATAGCCCCAAAGAGTCACGGATATATACGCTATGTTCTATGATTTCCCTTTAAAGGTATGAACAGAACTGATACTCTACTCTATCCTAAGGAAAATATCATTAGCAACAAAAAAAAACTGCATAAAGGAATTTAAGACAGCAAATTGGGTGCCAAAAATACAACAATAAAGGAATCACTCAGACCTGCATTCACTCTATTCATGTCAGCCGTGGCCGCGCGCTTGCATTCGTACTAACAGCTTTGGTAGCAACTTCTGGAAAAAACAATTTTTAGGACATACACATACAGAATCTCCAGTGTTATTCTTGGCCAAGGGAACCCCAGCTCCGCAAAGACAGGTTGAATTCACTACTTCAGGGAACGTTTCCTTGGTGATTATTATTTAGGATATCTGTTTATGTCACATTAAAATTGTCCAGGCACGAAAGTTAACAGAGAGCACAGTGTCAATAGCTTAGGGTTTCCAGTACCTAGGAATGTCAGGTCGGTGCCTTCTCTCAGTATAGAAATTTAATTTGATCACACCACAAATAGTCAAAATGTCGGAATGTTAATGTTTTGTAATTTTTCTCTCGCCACAGGGCTGCATGTACCTGAGAGTTTGTGAAGAAATATAATCTGGCTCAAAGGCCCAGTATAGGCATTTAGTCTTTAAAACCGTTAGTGAGATTTGTACTCTGTCTATTTCTGGAGGCACACACACTGCCAGATAGGTGTTAACTTGTAAACCCACGTGGTTAAAGATAAAAAATGTTTCTTCTCTCAGTTGTACTAAAACCGCTGGAAAACGATGGGCTGACCCAAATCTGTATAAGGAAGAGAAAATACAAAATACTTAACCATAATATTATACATACCTCCTATCCTCGCGTAAAATATAATATTACATTCCAAAAAAAATCAATCATGAATTAGAAATACTTACTTATTTCGTCAATACTCAATGATGAATCGGTGCAGTTATAAGTTAGTTTAAAATATTCTCGACTGATTACTAGCAATTTAATTAAATTTATTTACAGCTGCATGAGTTTAAGCTAGAAATAATAATTTATTCTGCTTTCCACTGTAACGCAGTAACTAGAGAATATAACAGACTTACAATTTAATCCCTCTCCACAGAAATCTAACTAGTGAAAATAAAATAGGCGATTTACCACTTAAAACACTCATAAAATACTAGATATAATATTACGTCCAAACAGAACTACGGCTATCACCACGACTAGAATTTATTCACTAGATAGGTATTCTAGAAGCTCGGCAAAAAATTGATGAGAAAACTAAGAAACTTCGATATACAAGCTTATTTTTCTAGCACGAGCGATCCGACTACTGCAACTTAGGAGTACTGACTGCCTGAAGTCTAACTACTGGGGTTTATATCTTGTGAAAAGAAATGATTTCCTAATTCTCGAAAACCCGAAATAGTTCCCGTGTTAACACCTACATAAAACTCAGACGACGGCACTGAAACTGCCAGACGCGTTTCACACTTGCAGCTACCTATGGTCATTTCCCCGCGATGCATGTTGGCGCCTTCTCACACCTAACACCGAGAAACTTAACCAAGAGCGCCGTGTCAGATGAAAATGCTAGACGATATGTCTGCCATCATATGTCTGTCGAGACGAATTTCACGCTATTCGGTCTACTCAAGAACTTAGCTAAACAGCAATAAAAATGCGTTCCTAATTAAGAAAAGAGACAGGCGAAGGTATGAATGGGAGAGTTTTATTTTTCACAATCAGACGAATGCGAAAAAAAAGGATAAAAGAGCGATAATAAAGTAGAAGACACGGGTAGAATAAAGAAAAGATATAGAAATTTATTAATCATAAATCTCTCTGCGACAGTGATGGCGCTTCTCCCCTCACCCACCCTCCCATCCGTGCTGTACTGTATTGTAGTCGTACGAGACTCAATTTCCAATTATTCAAAATTGGATCACACTGTTATTTCTACAAGTTATGTTCGCTATAGCATTTTACGAAAACGTAATACACATATTGTGTATTATGGCAGGTAATTTTTTTTTTTTTTTTAAATTCGTGTTGAATTACAAATGGGTGCTCGATGCGCTGTTGTTGAAAAAAACTGGGCGGGGGGGGAGAGATAATATTGACATCGAGTAATTGAATAACATGTATTTAAGAAATAAAACAATTATAAACAAAAATATATGTTGTCGCAACAATCCCGTTTCAATTGTTTTTTCAAAATTATTATTTTTTTTTTTAAATTGTTTAAATTACCTTACGGCACCTCTTCCCCGTAGGCGGCGCTCGATGCGGCCGCCCGCTTTCACTGCCCAAGAGCCGACCCTAACACGCAGAGTTGGCTCTACGGATTTTTTTTTTAGTTGTGCGAGATCTCATGATGACGCCCCGCCCGCCTGCCCCCCCCCCCCTTCCCCTTTTCGATCCCAGGCAATAGTATATGTACTCGTACGACACCCAATTTCACAATTTCAAAGCTAATTGTATGTAATTTTTCTTTTTCTTTATTCGTAGTGGGCGCTATCTGCAATGCTTTTGAAAGGAAAAAAATGTATAATATAGACAGGCGGGCAAACGATCAGTTTTATGTAAGTAAATAAGTAAGCCCCCGTTTTGTGGTGTTCCGTTTTTTTGACATGCCGCTTTTTTGGCGTTTCGCTAATACGGCGGTTTTCACTTATGTACATGTTCATTATGTTCGGCGCTTGCTCTGCTCTCTCGGCGTTTTTCGTCATCACGTGCTCAGTGGCTGAGTCCGAGAATGGCTTCGGACGCCATTTTATTGTCGGTACGTCAGTCTGTTTACGTCATTTGTGCACTCAGCATGTCTCTGTATTCTGGAATTTTTTTACACTTTCAAACTTTTAAAATTTATTATATTCTATGATACATAATATTTTTAATTAATTACAATGGCTTCTAAGTGTAATAGTGATAAAAAGGCGCTTTGTTCCTCTTTTCGACTATTTTCGCTTTTCGGCGGGTGTCTGGAACCTAACTCGTCATATGAGCGGGGCCCTACTGTAATTATTTTCTGTGAAATGTTCTGTTTCATTTGTCTAGTTCTTTAGAATTTTAATGTTTTCATTAGTTTCTAAAATACATTCCGAAATGCCGGCCACTTAACATGTGCAAACAACAAAGACAGATAAATGACTGTCGCGAGAGACGAGTAAGTCTGCAATTAAATTCCTAAAACCTATTGGTAATATTTTGTTGATAAATTTCTCAAGGTATGAAGAAGCATGCAGGGGTGAATACCCATGGTTCACAATAGACATCGTTTTCATCAGTCGTGGAAAATTGACCAATTTTACAAGGAATGTTGACATAACAATAGACAACGCTCGGCGTGACCCCTTTAAACGCAACAACATTCGCTTGAAATGTTTTCGCAACTAGTAGACAGTGAGTCCAACAGATTATTGAGGTAATCGCTTCAACGTCTCGGTTGTGTTTTCACAAAGGCAGGAAGGTACAAGCAATATTATTGTGGCTAGCCGTAGAATATAATGGACAGAGCGCGAGGCAGTATTACAATGAGTAATTTAAGCAGGTTCCCATCGAACCGACCCAATAACATTTGAGTAACGGCGACGCAGTGTCTGAGCCAGGGACAACATGAAAAGAGGGAGAATATGTCATTATGTAAAGACTATTAAATGCTGCACAGACACTCAAAAGACGAACGCAGACAAGTTGTCTCGGATAAGCAAAATATGAGAGCGACCATAGCAAAATAATACAGGAAATTTTACCCAGTTTAAGGACCCAATCTCTCACTTTAGGAAAAAAAACGAAATTTCACATGACACACGAAGCGAACCCGAAAAATCGCCAGACTATATAACCCAACTATATTCATTGCCCCAACTATATTCATTGCTTGGCATTGGTAAGAGAAACCATTCCGCCAACCAAGACTTGGGGTTCTAGATTTCACGAGAAAGAATCAAGACATTGTGTCAGTGAAATTCGTATAGGGACACCAAGTGGTAGAGACAGGAACCATTTGAGATACTCATCCTTAGTCTACTACGTGGTTGGCGTTAATCACAGGACAAGCTTTAGAGTAGGGCCGACCGAGATACTGCGACGACACACATCTCACACGTAATTAACGGCAACAACCTACCAATACTCCACGGGGGTCAGAAAGGAATTTACCAGGCGGTGAAGGGTCTTTCTATCATCGACTACCCACCCAGAAAAGAAAGCAGAAAATACCCAGAAGGATTGCTGCATTTCTAATAGCTGTCCACGTGAAATTTAATGATCTGAAGTGGCAGTCGCCAACGGATGATTTTTACAACAAGTGCCTTTGAGAAATTTAATGATCTGAAGTGGCAGTCGCCAACGGATGATTTTTTACAACAAGTGCCTTTGAGAAACTATGATCAAAAGCTGCAAGAGCAGACGGGAGATTTTGTAAACCCAGTGCCTACCAAATTATCGAGATCCTAAATTACATGCAGTAATGGACAGATTCTCCCTGTACAATTGATGCACCAACAAATACGAATATACAACATATTTCCATCATCACCACCACATGAGCAGACTATCAGCACAACGCAAGGACATCTGCATATCAGACGAAGTCTCACCCGCCTAACATTGCGTTCAACACCACACATGAACAAGACACCTTGGACGCTCGGGACAATGTCAACACTCGCATTGTGAAGGACAAAAGAACAAGCCGTGGACACCCGACGAAACCAAGTGAACCGTCCAGTGTTATTGTAGGCAGACAGACTTGTCCATTGTGTACAAACAACCAGAGTTTATTGACAGTTAGCGAGAGACCAAGAAACACAAGATATCCTTTTTGTTAGTATTTAGGAGTTACTTAAATTCATCATCATCATCACATAGTGTAGACTTTAGATTCATTTGTGTATTTTGCATTAACTAATATCTTTCTTCACAGGGATAGTTAATGTCATTCCTAGTTGCATTTGTATTAGTGTAATTGAATGTTGTTATATTTCAGAACTTTAATAAATGTTGTAGTTGTGTTTACCAACACACGTTATTACATATATAGAGAAGGAAAGAAAGTGTGCGAAAGAGACATACTGTTCTTCCTTTCTTCCTCTTCTGTTCCCTCAGTGTAATAGGGGAGGTGGGGGCTCGTTAGCATTATAATATAATAGAGAGGGGGATAGAGTGGTAGGAGATATAGTGTCACGAGATCCAGAATCACTGGGACTATATGCTGGGAACTCATCCCAAAGTCTTATATTCACCTTCTCCACTCCTGCTGCTCATCTTCAACCGGTTGCCAGGCGAATCTGAGCCACTTTATATACACTTAATTACTGCATCTGGTTACCAATATTGATTTGTTGTCATCATTATAAATTTACCTGGATTTTCGGTAGTACCACGTGGGACTCGATCAAAAGGCATTGTTGAAGTCGGACGCATTGAACGAGCGACCCGACATTGTGTAGTCCTTTTGTTCACAAGTGGACAATAGCGACTAAGCCACTGAGACGAAACATTTTGGTATTGTTTTCTTGGTAGGCAGACTGTTTATGGTCAGAAATATTTGACTGGTATTCTTAGCCAGTCTTAGAATTGTATTGCCGAGTTTTTCTTTAATATTGTCATTTATCTGTACGGGTGTAAAGGTTATAGGGAAGTAGTCAGGAAATTTGGTTGTTGTTTCTCCCTTGGGGCAAAGTCACGATTTTATTTTTCGCTCTAAATTTCTCTCACATAATTTTGAGTTGCGACGGGCAGATTGATATCTAGCTTGATCATGGCCGACTTGGCACAAATTCGCGCGGCGATTATCCAGGAAGCAACTAGTTTAAAACTAGAAAAAGGAGAACTTATGGAATATGTGGAAAAAATGTTAACGGCGCACAAAGAAGAGAGAAAAGACAAAATTGCAGAAGAAGAGAGAAAAGACAAAATTGCAGAGCAAGAGAGAAAAGACAAAATTGCAGAGCAAGAGAGAAAAGACAAAATTGCAGAGCAAGAGAGAAAAGATAAAAATTGCAGAGCAAGAGAGAAAAGATAAACTGGCAGCAGAAGTAGAGCAAACAAGATTGAGAGATTAGCAGCGGCTAAAGATAGGAGAATCAAGGCAGAGAGAGAGGCCGAGTATAGGAGAATCAAGGCAGAGAGAGAGGCCGAGGATAGGAGAATCAGGGCAGAAAGAGAGCACGAACTTCGGATGAAGAGGTTGTGTGGAACGTATGAACAACCCACAAGACTTGAATCGGAAATATTTGTTTCGGCCCATGAAGTGACAGATGAGCTAACATATCGCCTAGAAGACACACCATCTTCGCATTGCATTACTTCATATGCAAAGAAATCCGCAGGAAAAACTGATTATGAGAAGGGCCCAGTTGGCCGGTATCAGGGGAAGAAAGACAACTTGCTTTGCAATCCACATAGAAAGGAAACTCAACACAAATCCTTTTCTCAGAACCAGAGGCAAGGGGATAAATGGTGCCGGTATTGTCGCAGGAAAAATCACTACACCAGCGAGTGCCGAAACCGCCCTCCTCTCCATCGCATGGCGTATATAGAAACCCGAACAATGAAGGACAAAGAGTCCCGGAGAAAAGAGGGGGAAAAATCACACCCGGCGGTAGTTAATTCAATGGATTCCAGACACCGCTGCAGAGATAACGGAAAGTTATTAAAAGGCACAGAAGAACCCACTCTAATTGCGAGCGGTACCTTCGATGGATCTTGCAAGGGGACTTCGAATAAAAAAATTTCACCTGGCATCACAGGGAAGAAGAAAACAGGCACTTGTCTCCTGACATCAGGAGAACAATTATTACCTTACTCCACCGGCCCTTCTACGTGGAAAGAAGCGACCGGACAGGAACGGGCATTCGCTATTATCCACGGAAATAGACAGTTGCCCACATCGCCTAAGTCTGCCTTTACCCAGGACGAGGAAAAGTCAGATCCTACCACTTTTAAAACTTACGGAGAGAAATGTGTGCCTTTAGAAGGTATAACAACACATACGATTATCGGGACAGGGTGGACGACGGACACGGAGGCACCCCCCGACTCTCTTCAAAAGGAGGTAGAAGAGGATCATGAGGAGAAAAGTGTGGTAGAGCCGGCGGGGATACAGCAGCTCAACACCCACGGGACTCCGATTCTATATGTAGGCGAGACAAAAACTAAGCGGATAGACAGAAGGAAAGACACCAGGCGACACAAAAGGAAACAGCTTGGTGTACGCGTTTTAGGCAAGGCACAGCGCCGACGCGCGAAATTAACAACACACTGTACCCGATACAAAAGGACAGATGGGTTGCACGTATCTTGATTTATGACCATTCCACGGGCAAGATACACAAGATACGTAATAAGGACAAACAATGGCCAACTTTGATCCGTCGGCGGATTCAAAGATTGTTTAGCAGAGGAAAGAAGTGGGGAAACACTTTTTATTTCAAGAGATCGAAGAAAGAAACAAAGAGATTTGATGTCAGTAGGAGTGGGTCACTCAAGAGAAAGAAGTGGGGAGACATTTTTTATTTCGACAGAGCGAAGACAGACACACTGAGAGTTAGTGTCAGTAAGAATGGACCACTCAAGAGAAAGAAGAGGTTTAAACCTGGCAAAGAAGGTTACCAGGATGCTAAGGCAAAAGGGTGGAGAAAGAAAAGTGATCTTTCAGGGACGGCAACTAGCGCCCGGATTCCCTCGGAACGCAACGTTGTCAATAGAGAAAGAGCGGAAGAGGTATTCGATTCCAGGCTGGAATTCGATTCGAAACTCAGTTCTAGACTGGTTAGACCAGAACAATTGAGTGATGGAACTGTGGAAATTCAGTTCACAGGTAACGGCGATCCTCCATTGATGGCGGCTATCGCCCGGACTCCCATTGAAGGCAGGTATGTCGAGGGAGAACTACGAACGGCAGTTTTAAATGATCATAGGTATGAATTCATTATAGGCTGCAAATATGTGAGTTTAGGAGACACTCGTCAATCAAGTCACAGCTGCAGGGCAGACAGGTGAACAAGCGAAGGAGAAGAGACAAGGAGACGAGTTTGACTTCCATCCGCAAGAGCTGAGACCAGCTCAAAACAACGACAAATCGGTAGAACCTTGTTTTAAGAAGAGACTGAAGGGAGACAATCCATCGCAACCAGGAGACTGCTTTAAACAGCAAGGACAACTCCTTAGGAAAGTAGGAAAGCGCGGATATGAGTATAAGCAACTGGTAGTACCAGCACGATATAGATTTTATATCTTAGGTATGGGACATGCTAGTGAATCTAGTGGTCAGGTCAGACAATACATCACTACGCAAAGAATCACCCACCATTATTATTGGCAGGGAATCGCAGGGGACATGGATCAATTTATCAGATCAGGTCCTGAATGCCAGAGAGGGGCATCAAATCATGGGAAAAGTGAGGAAGCCACAGGTAAGGGAAACAGACCACGTATGAAGAAGAGGAGGCGTCAACATGACGGAGAATATAATACGACTGGTCCTAAGTGTGAGCTAGAGATAGCATATGTTTTACTGTTTATGCATAGCAAACAGAACAGGTTACAGATTGGATGGCACGGGCCATACACAGTGGTCGAGAAGGCATCTCGAACCAATTATAAGATTCCAATGGAGAATCAGCTGGAAATATATAATATTATTCTGCTAAAGAGATACTTAGCCAGACACATAACTGAAGCGGCCAACTTCAGGACACGAGCAGCCCCCAAGCATTTGAATAAGGGGAATCCGAACTCAGCACTGCAGCCCAATGCGGCTAGACAGTCATCTGCAGGCGTGCAGAAAATCACAACCCACTCTACGAACGTAGTCGAGCAGGGGCGACAACTCTTGACTACGGTCACGATATTGAAACAGGAAAGGGAGCAGCTCTTTATAGCTGATGCAGGAGAAGCAACTGAGGAAGATTGCGAGAAGAATGATTTGGACGAGGAGAAGGAGGATTGGAAAGAGGAAGATGAAGTGGAGAGTAATAGGGAGAAGATAACCACCGCCGACAATAGGGAATGTAAATTGCATCCTGACTCGCAGGAGTCTTCGCAAGCTAAGACTTGGTGCGGGGGACATCTGTCGCGAGAGACGAGTAAGTCTGCAATTAAATTCCTAAAACCTATTGGTAATATTTTGTTGATAAATTTCTCAAGGTATGAAGAAGCATGCAAGGGTGAATACCCATGGTTCACAATAGACATCGTTTTCATCAGTCGTGGAAAATTGACCAATTTTACAAGGAATGTTGACATAACAATAGACAACGCTCGGCGTGACCCTTTAAACGCAACAACATTCACCTTGAAATGTTTTCGCAACTAGTAGACAGTGAGTCCAACAGATTATTGAGGTAATCGCTTCAACGTCTCGGTTGTGTTTTCACAAAGGCAGGAAGGTACAAGCAATATTATTGTGGCTAGCCGTAGAATATAATGGACAGAGCGCGAGGCAGTTTTACAATGAGTAATTTAATAAGCGGTTCTCATCGAACCGACCCAATAACATTTGAGTAACGGCGACGCAGTGTCTGAGCCAGGGACAACATGAAAAGAGTGAGAATAGGTCGTTATGTAAAGACTATTAAATGCTGCACAGACACTCAAAAGACGAAGCAGACAAGTTGTCTCGGGAGGACTAAGCAAAATATGAGAGCGACCATAGCAAAATAATACAGGAAATTTTTACACAGTTTCAAGAAGGACCGGAATAGTAGGCATTCAGACTTTAGAAAACGGAAACGTTTCGGCATTTCACATGACAGGAATATATACGGTTCATAACACGAAAAATCGCCCTAGGCGATAAATCAGATTTGATATATATAACCCTCAACTATTTCCCATTCATTGTAAATACCAGTCTAAGTTACTTGGCATTATTATCGCATACTCATAAGTACAGATTGCAATAATGCCAAAGAATTAATTATACTTATAAGAACGCACAGTTCATTAATTATACCAAGACGTGGGGTTTGTTCTAGATTTTCACACCGCCAGTCAGTCATTATATGGATAAGAATCAAGACATTGTGTCAGTGATATTCGTATAGGGACAACCAAGTGGTAGAGACAGGAAACCATTTGAGATACTCAACCTTTAGTCTACTACGTGGTTGGCGTTAATCACAGGACAAGCTTTAGAGTAGGGCCGACCGAGATACTGCGACGACACGCATCTCACACGTAATTAACGGCAACAAACCTACCAATACTCCACGGGGGTCAGAAAGGAATTTACCAGGCGGTGAAGGGTCTTTCTATCATCGACTACCCACCCAGAAAGAAAATAGCAGAAAATACCCAGAAGGATTGCTGCATTTCTAATAGCTGTCCACGTGAAATTTAATGATCTGAAGTGGCAGTCGCCAACGGATGATTTTTACAACAAGTGCCTTTGAGAAATTTAATGATCTGAAGTGGCAGTCGCCAACGGATGATTTTTTTACAACAAGTGCCTTTGAGAAACTATGATCAAAAGCTGCAAGAGCAGACGGGAGATTTTGTAAACCCAGTGCCTACCAAATTTATCGAGATCCTAAATTACATGCAGTAATGGACAGATTCTCCCTGTACAATTGATGCACCAACAAATACGAATATACAACATATTTCCATCATCACCACCACATGAGCAGACTATCAGCACAACGCAAGGACATCTGCATATCAGACGAAGTCTCACCCGCCTAACATTGCATTCAACACAATCCACTATGAACAAGACACCTTGGACGCTCGGGACAATGTCAACACTCGCATTGTGAAGGACAAAAGAACAAGCCGTGGACACCCGACGAAACCAAGTGAACAGTCCAGTGTTATTGTAGGCAGACAAAGACTTGTCCATTGTGTACAAACAACCAGAGTTTATTGACAGTTAGCACGAGACCAAGAAACACAAGATATCCTTTTTGTTAGTATTTAGGAGTTACTTAAATTCATCATCATCATCACATAGTGTAGACTTTAGATTCATTTGTGTATTTTGCATTAACTAATATCTTTCTTCACAGGGATAGTTAATGTCATTCCTAGTTTTGCATTTGTATTAGTGTAATTGAATGTTGTTATATTTCAGAACTTTAATAAATGTTGTAGTTGTGTTTACCAACACACGTTATTACATATATAGAGAAGGAAAGAAAGTGTGCGAAAGAGACCTACTGTTCTTCCTTTCTTCCTCTTCTGTTCCCTCAGTGTAATAGGGGAGGTGGGGGCTCGTTAGCATTATAATATAATAGAGAGGGGGATAGAGTGGTAGGAGATATAGTGTCACGAGATCCAGAATCACTGGGACTATATGCTGGGAAATCATCCCAAAGTCTTATATTCACCTTCTCCACTCCTGCTGCCCATCTTCAACCGGTTGCCAGGCAAATCGGAGCCATTGATCAAGCCGGCACCACACAGATAACTCTCTTTGGTTACCCTTCGGGATAACCCTGTGACAATGACATTGATTGGCTGTAAGTAATATAAGCAACGCGGCGTAATGTGTTGAAAGCACGTAATGACAGGGCGTGCACGTTAATCCCACACTTGTTTAGCAATTACAGCCAAGAGATAATGAAGAACTTAAAGAATTGATGTAAAACAAATACATATCATATTACCTTAGCTATGGCAGATGACAGTCTTAATTCCTAGCACTGTTAAACAAAATGGAGAAGAATGGCGGAGTAATACGAGAATGAAGGATTGTACGTTTTTGTTATACATTGTGGTTTCCAAAGCAAATGTTTTCTTCTTCTTTGTCTTCATCGTCTTCGTCTTCTTCTTCCGAGCCCCTGGGATTCGAGTTTTTTATTCTGTCACGGAATTGCCTCCTCTGCTTTGCAGTAGTGGTCCAACAGTGGCCAAAACTCAAGAGTAGCTAATATGGGTCTTCAAAGGTGTCTACTTTCGCACAAGATTACTCTTAGCAAAGCTGTAGATAAAAGGATAATAATGCTTCTATCTCAAGGACGTTTTCATAAAATGTTTCAGAAGTCAAGAACAATGCTGTGTTGGGCAGGGCAATTGTTAACTTATATCTAATCCGCCGCCTTTTATGAAGATTTATGCAATGATTTGTTTCAGTTTGTTCAAGCCCCCACCCTGATTTACTCAGTGGAATTCTTCTTATTCTGGTATAGCTCTGTTTAGAGTGTATTTTGTAGATGACTGATACAAACATGATTCAAAATGACTAAATCGGCGTTAACTTCGTATATTTACAAATAACAGATTAAATAATCACTTAAGTTTTAACAAGGTTTTAAAAAATGAATAATTATTTATCAGAAAATTATCATCACTGTGTGATGTAATGGTAGTTTGTAAAAGAGGTCCCTTGGCAGCTTTTATGTGTTACTTATTGAGTTTCCCTACACATACTTGTGTGCCCCCTCTTCCTATTCCACCATCCCATCTACCTCAGACTTTACCCTCGATGAGAATTAAGCTTAATCCCTCAAGCGACAACTTTCTTTACATTTTAATTGAATAGATTTATATTTACTTTACATTCAAATGAAAAGGTTAATTGTATAGATAGAATATGTTTACATAGACATTTACACTGGTTTGCAAATGTAAATATTATAATTAGAATGTACATCATTTCTTTCATCTTTCCTTCCCTGCTCCATATGGAACTTTAGACTACCTATGCTGTTTAGTTCTCTTTAAGAAACTAGCAATAAAGCAGTCACCAGCCCTTGCAGTGGTGGTTCATGAATCATCATTCTATATGCTGAGGTTGCAGCCTCAAATGACGTGGATATCCACTAGTAATTTTCACATATTAATATTCACATGGCAATATATACATTTTAGTTCACATGTTAGTAATGAAAAATATAGAATGTAAAATGTACAACTTACACCAATCTTGGCTCAGAGAAGTAGGTTAAGGCACTAGCAGATGCCTTTTACACGTTTCTGGGGTGTCGTTACTTTAACAATAAGTTCCCACTTTGACCCCGTGCTTTCAGTTTCCTCAGATCCTGGTTTTCCTTGTTAAAATAGTAGAGTTCTCCTGGGTTCTAAGTCCGCAAGACGCTCAACAAAGGTCCGGTCTGATTAATGGAGCTGATTCTAGTTTTAACTCTGGAAGTCTGGTTGTTTTCTTGGCAAAGCGATTTTCACAGTGAACTAGACTTGCAAATGTGTCAGATTATATTGCAAGATTTCGTCTTCCGCCTTGTTTGTTACAATTTTAGGCGGCGTCCAATCAGGGATTTGGTGGTTCTTCTCTTTTGAACCCCCGCTAATCGTTTCAAAACTGCATATTTAGGTGGGGTAATTCAAAATTATTCCGACATGGAAAATTCTGTGCTTGATGCAAAAGATCACGTTTCCTATATATGGAAGTGACAAGTCCGTACACTCCTTCGACAATGTGTTTCAGATGTAACATCTTACTTTCCACTAAAGCAATGTCTCTGAAACAGGTGGACAGGAAATGATGTTGTAATTCATGTCTGTCCAAATGTGTCGCACAGACAAGTAATCTCTTTATCGGTCGCTTGCGCACACAAAATCAGTCTGCAAGCGAGTAATTTTATCGCCTGGCACGGCTTGAGCAAACAAAATTCGTCTCTTTATCATCTTGGCAAGTGCGACACGTTCGCCTTATCAATGCTTAACCAGTCGCTGGAGCGATTTTAGTGTTAATCTGTAGTCTGATGTCGGCCACACCCGAGATTAACCAACATGATTGTCGGTTAATATTATCTCATCCGTTCCTTTTCCCAGCAGGGAGGAACGGGTAACCAAATAGACATGACTACTTATCACTGAGAGGAGTGTAAGAATGTTTCAAAATACTAAATATCTGCTACATAGCAGATAAAGAAAAGGGTGCCGACCACTGAAAAGCACGTAATTAGTCAGTACAACAACTGTCACAGAATACGGCCGTAGTGAACAAAAGTCGACCGAAAATTATGTGACATACTCTTTTACCCTTGCAGCAAATAGGGATGAGGCTGTGTTGGATTTCTTGCAACTCCAGAAGGTTGGGGCTTATCTGCTAGAGTAAATGGCAGAATCGTCGCTGAACATAGCGGGGCTTACAAGATAACAACCTCCAACGTGAGAATGGATGTAGAGGCAGCTACTGCAGCCTTAAGGTGGCTATCTGAAACTTCATTAACAAAGGCAGTCATTGTGTCAGACTCTCAGTCCATTCTTCGAAAGGTTCAAACTGGTTGACTAAGGCATGAATGGAAAACATTCATGAAAGCTTCGAATCTGCAGGAACTGGGGTGGATCTACTGGTTATCAGCGGTAATGAGAGCTGACAGACTAGCATCGAGAGCACCAACAGTGGGGACATTGGATATGGATAAGGGAGCGATTCTGAGAACAATTAATGCTTGCCTGTTAGAGAATGACACTGCAATAGATGAATCATCAAGGTTAAGACTGTTGGAATTAGGCATCAAACGTAAGGCTAGCAGAGATGGGTGTATGAGAGGATGCATCTGTCATGTATACAACCAGCGAGCTACAGGAACACTTAGCATTCATACTCTTCGACATATAATAGGGGAGCCTGAGCACCTATGGGTTTGCCCGGAGTGCAGTGATGTCGATTCTGTTAAACAATAACATTAAGAATTTCAACTCCAGAGGACTTCCCCAACTCAGCTGGTGGCGGTCACATCAGACCCATTAATTGGCGGGTGGTGCAATGCCACGAAAAGGTTGGTCATCTACCCTGAAAAGGGGTCAGAAAATATATACTGTCTTTCATTTCAAAACGAAGTAACAATCCTTTCATTTGTTTTTAAATCGTGTTTACAGTTCAGTAGCTCATTGCTTTCCGTCTGTGTGTAATTTGTTTTTCGTTGGGCATGTCATTGTTATTGCGATCCTTATCTACTTGTTTTCCTTATTTTATTTTTTTATTTTTTCATTTAACTTCTCTTCGTCATCTTGGTGTTTGCTACTACAGCTATTATTTTTCTTTTCGCTACATTTTCTCATATCCCCTGTCTTTTTATTTTTGTCTTTCCCCTTCTTCTTTAGCTGCTTTTATTTATTTTATTTTTTTTTTTTACTTTTTCAAATCATTTTCACCTTCTATTCACGGCAATTTGTCTGTATCTGCTTTATTTATTGTTTTTGCTCTTTTGCCCTCTCCCTCTCTCTCCCTCTCCCCCCCCCCCCCCCCCCCCCCCTCACCCCCTATTTTCTCCCTCCTGCACTTTCCTGATAAATTCATTTTTTACAACTTTGACTTCTTTCCTTTCTACCACTCCCGGTGTTAATGTTTGAACTTACTTTTAAGACTTTTATATGAGCATACGGAATATCTTTGTATGTCCTACTCTAAAACCTGAAACTGGTAGGTCGTAACATTATGGCCCAGCTTCCCACATTTAATGGTGCGATGTGCCACCTTTCATCGCTACATATTTGCCCGACATCGTTTTTAGGATGGCTCTTTTGAAGTCACGGGTTTTGGTACCTCGTAAATCATCTCTTTG
Source organism: Oreohelix idahoensis (assembly GCA_024509875.1). Taxonomy (NCBI): domain Eukaryota; kingdom Metazoa; phylum Mollusca; class Gastropoda; order Stylommatophora; family Oreohelicidae; genus Oreohelix; species Oreohelix idahoensis. The sequence continues at coordinate 6,703 of JAMPIV010003220.1, read as the reverse complement.
AAAAATGCGTCTGCCACGGTCAGTGGTTATACAGTATCTGATTTTCTTCACAAAATCCACTGACTTCTCATGTCTGGTTTCTCAATCTGCTGATACTTTCTTTGTTATGATTATTTTTTTTCTACTTCTCGCATTCTTTTATTCTTCACCTCGTATTGATTATTATTATTATTATTAATATTATTATTAGGGCTGGGATCTTTAACAATTAATTAATCAATTAATCGGTTAACATTTGTTAAATACATTAATTGATAAAACAATTTCAATCGATCATTCCATTTTAGCAATTTTTATGTTGTTTTTTTTCCCTTAAATGCGAGAGCATTTGCCATGTTAGAGGTTTGTGACATGGAATTTGACAAGTATAGTCAATAATAATAAATTGTTTGGTTGTAACTTTTCAGTATTTGTATTATATTTTCAGAACGATGTTGCCTTATAACATGTTAAATAAATAAAGTCCTTTCAGAATACTTTCAGAAAACATTATTGATGTTTATAAATATATATATATATATATATATATATATATATATATATATATACATATATATATATATATATATATATATATATATATATATATATATATATATATATATATATATATATATATATATATATATACTTTATCAAATTGTTCGAAATTGATCGATTAATTTTCGAGTAAAAAAATTCGATTAATGGATTAATATTTTTTTTTAACAATCCCAGTCCTAAATATTATTTTTAATTATTATTATTATTCTTATTAAGATCTGATTTTTTGTGTGTTTTCTCAATTTCTAATTGTCATTCGTATCTTCTGCTCATGTGTTTGGATCTTCACATCTGTGACATGTAATGGAAAAGAGTCTACAGCAATCTAACAGCCTATTGTAACCTAATAGCTGCTCTCTGATATGCTAGCTAAAACATGCATTAAACTACCTGTTCTGTCTTCTGCAGCTTACCCTTTTTTCCCCGCCCTCTTTCTTTAAACACTGGCAAACGCGGTGTTTACGATCTCCTTAGGCCTGTTCGTCATAGCAGAAAACAAATCCCGCTATGGTTGTACTCTTTCCACTCACGCGAGCTCATCTGTCAATCATATAATACTTGGCAGCTAGACAGCACGTGAGAGTAACGGAACAGGCCCTTTGAAGTTCACTAAGGGAAATTCTAGAACTCCCCTAGTACCCTTTGATCTTGAGCACGGGCATTCTAAAGGGAAACCCGCTAGAACAGAGGTTTTCAAACTGTGCGTCGCGGCTCCCAGGGGCGTCGTGGCCCTCGGCTAAGGGCGTCGCGGTAGCTTGGGAAAAGTGTTGGGCTCGATATTATGAGCCAAGGTCCATCAATAAATATAGATCTTCGTAGTATAGAGAGGAGCCGCGGTGATTTATGCACAGGTCAAGGGAGCCGCGGACCAAAAAAGTTTGAAAACCTCTGCGCTAGAAGAACAAACATCGTTTGATCTCGGTCAACGCTCCAGACGAAAAACTCTGAGAGACCGGGACGTAAAGCCTTCATCTTGTGAACCGTAGCTCCTGAATTTTGTCCCACACATGAGTGCGAAATAACGCCACTAGAGATCAAGAGCAATATATGATATATATCTACTGCTTTTTCTAGAACCCAGTCATCAGTCGTCAGTCAGAATTTGAAGAGTCTAGCGCGCAGTCCTAAAACCATTTTTCTTTTTGGAATACTGTGTATAAGTGATTCGTGGAGATTTCATTCTGGATTCTGGTAAGAGGAAAATAGTTCTAAGTATTAGAAGTGTTTCACGGTGATAGCCATTTAAAGTTAAACCCTTATACTTCACTTAGATTGTTCTTGCTAGTAAGGCGTTGTCACATAGGGTTTTATGATCATTAAATTGCCTATTATCTTCTTCTTTTCCTGTCACCCGTATCCTCTATTTTTATTATCGCTCTTTACCTTTTTCCTGTGTTTTTCGCATTCGTTCGTTTGCGACTATATACATTAATATTTTCCCATTCTAACTTTCGCCGGGTTTAGTTTCTCATTTTGAAACGCACTAGTGAGGTTATTACGTAGATGCCAGGCTCGGGAGGTTATCGCGTTGTGGATGTAAACTGTGCATATTCGTTTTCGCCAGACATATAGGCGACAAATTTGTCTGCATTTTCACCTGCCACAACGAGTGGTGTCGGCTGAACGCTCAGAAAAGCGCGATAAATGACGTCTCCTTGGCGCAGTGTGAGACATTTTGTCTGGAAATCCCACCTGACACGACCCTCATTGGGGGCCATGGTCAGCGTGAAGTGTGAAAACTGCCGGGGCATTGGAGACTAGCCGTCTGAGATTCGCAACTGACACGCGCCCTCTCGGTCAGTAGGTGGCAGTTACGACATGCGTTTATTTGTTAAACGTAGTGTTATGGACGGAAAGGGCGAGGCTATTGCGTAGTTTATGGAAATAGTGGACATCTTTGTCTGGCGTTTCATATATACTGGAGGGAGTTAAATTTTATTTTCATTCAGCCCTCTAAATTCGCAGTAGACAGGTTGCTCGGAACAGAATAAGCTGTATAGCGAAGTTTCTCAGTTTGTTTCGACAATTTGTCGAACTTCTAGACTTCCATAAATATAAGCATATAATTCTTAAGTTGTGCGACTACCTGTAGTTCTGTGTGAGGTAAAATACTATATATTATTATCTAGTATTTTGTGAAGTGTTCAAAGTGTTAAATCGCTTATTTTATTACACTAGTTAGATTTGGTGCAGAGCGCTTAATTTATATAGTCTGTATTATATTCTAGTGACGTGTTTCAGTGGAAAGCAGAATAAATTATAATTTCTAGCTTAAACAACGATACAGCTATAATGAATTTAATTTTACTGCTAAATAATCAGACGAGAATAAACTTGCTAAACTAACTTATAAATGCTAGAAGCCTCATGAGTGTTGACGGAATACGCTCGTATGATTTTTAAATATAACTTAAATTCACATGCAGTGTTAAACTATAAGACAAGCCATGCTTGCAGTTTAAATTATCAGTTATATCCGAGTACATAGTATGTATAATTATTTTATATGTACTTTTCCCATTTTGTATAGTGAAACTGTGGTACCCAAACTTTGCCAGCGTTTTAGTACAAGAGACATACCTGTGAAAAACATAAACAGTTTTTTTTTAATCTTTTAACCACGTGGGTTTGCAAGTTAACACCTGTCTGACAGTGCTTGTGTCTTCATAAATAGACAGAGTAAAACTCTCACTAACGGTTTTTTTTAATAGAGACTAAACTGTTTTTTATAAGTACTGGGCCTTTGAGCCTGATCAGATTTCTGCACAAACTCTATGTACAAAATTTAGCCGGTGTGGCAATTAACATATTAACGTCAGTAACATTTGACGGAGTTTCGACTAGTGGTGTGGTGACCAAATATAGTCCTTTTCCTGAAAGTAGACACCGATCTGACATTCCTCAATTCTAGAAACCTAAGCTAGCGACACTGTGCTCGATTGTTAACGCTCGTGCCTGGACAAATTGTATGTGACTTAAACAGACATCTAAAACAATAGTATTCCCAAGAGAACGGTCCCGGAAGTGGTGAATTCAACCCATCTTTTTGGACCTGGGGTTTTCTTGGCGCAAGATTACCATTGAAGATTCTGTAGGACCAAGTCCTAAAAATATTGGTTTTGTTCCAGGAGTGGCTATCAAAGCTGTGAGTATGTGCACGTGTGCTCATCTGAATGTATAGAGCGAACGCAGGTCTGAGTGTGATTTTACCTTTGTATTTTAGCACCCATTTGCTGTCTTAATTTTTTTTCCTGCAGAATTGTTTCACATGCTAGTTTTGTTTTTGTTTTTTTTTCCTTAGACTAAATCAGATCGACAGGCGTATTAAATAAAATAACGCGTAGCGATTTTTCATAAACAGATATCCAAGTAAAAAATGTTAGACCACGCCACCCGACTGCTTTATAACTGAGACGAGACCATAGTTATGTTTACAGCGTAGACAGATGCGGAACTTAACTCTCCAGGAGAGAGAGGAATAAAACGACTGTTAACCAGACCGGACTTGGAGGCGTTAGACGACTGACAGTGGGAGAAAAGAATGCATGTTTATATTTAATTTGTAATTATTGTTATTATAGCGTCTATTATTTTTGTAAATGCCAATACGACAAAGTAACAGACACCGACGATTTAATAGTAACTAAATGATAGGTGATTTATGTGTACGTGTTGCGTATTGAGAAAAAATTTAACACTGGGTGAGTGACTCGCCGTCCGCGAAACGGTGAGGGCGAGTCATTATCGACTCGGTCCGAACCAAATCAGCGGCCTGCGAACATCTGTGAGTGTGTAGGCCGCCGGGCAAACAAAATGTGTCTCTTCATTTCGTCTATTCGTCAGGATTGACAGAACGGATGAGAGATTGTCTTGTCCTCGTCCGTATATTTTTTATATATATAGAATGGTAGCATTTTCCCACAAATGTTTTCTTGTATTTCTTCGCAGACCTGATCCCCAAGTGGACGACCAGCGGTTTTTATTTATTTATAATGAGTGTACTAGCCAGATTTTGTGACTGTAAATTATAACTACTGGACTTACCAAATCCAGGACATTATTTTAACAGCCCACAGTGGCGTATACCTGATATCATCATTATTTTTCCCCGACACCTGACAGTTGTATTCAAGTGGAGTACCTTGTTATATATGTGCAGGACCGGCACTCTGGCAAAGAGTCGGCCGTTAAAAATTTCAATCATCATCATCCTTAAGATTAGGAGCAACCAGATTTATCCAGATACTAGAAGTATTCCCTCTCTTAAATGGTAAAACATCAAGGATTCTCACACTATTCACCTGGATATATTGAAACCAGTACCCAGATAGAAATTCCAGACCGAGCGGGAAACAAGCCTATTTTCCCCGCCCGCCCATACATTGCAAGCGTTGTCGCAACGGATTTATTCAGTTGTAGTTCCTGTGTCTAGACTTATACTCCCCTTGTGCACCCCCATCAGAGGAAAAGTGACAGTTTAGAACAATGACGATAACCTTTACGATTCATAATTCTCCCAAGATTTATCGTGGAAAATAGCAGATTCGGCGTTCACCTCATTTGTTTTTGTTTTTTTGGAATGAACTAGAGCCAATTTGTACCCTCGACAGCTGGAGTGGTACATTAATCACAGTGAAAAAAGAGATTTTTTTCTAGAAATATTCTGTTAACAAGGGATACCACAGACGCACGGGTAAAAGACAATAGGTAAGAGAGTGAAAGGTGGCCACTGATTAAGAGAGTGTGTGATGATTTTTGTTTGCTGGGAAGTATCTATTAAGTTGTTTGTCTGATTTTTTTTACTTGGTCTTATATCGCACCAAGATTGTTTATTTCTGTAACCAAGTGCTATCCTTCAACCTTTGGGCTAATATTTTTGGGTTTTTCTCCATGCTGTGAAGGCGCACCATTCTTCCTTTTTTTCCTCTATTTGTAAAATTCTTGATATCTTTGGGTATTTGATGTTGTAACAATTTTAGTGATAATAAACAAACAAAGAAATTTTAACTTTTGTGTGTTCGGTCAGACCCACATATACCCATTTTATCTTAGTTTTTCCACGCGTATGTGTCTTGTTGTTCACATTGTGCTTGTGTGTAGAGATAACTTGTCTTTTTTTCAGATTGGGAGGCCAAAAGACTGTCTTAGGGAAACCAAAAGCACAGTCGTACGGATAGGCTGGAGGACGGAGAAACCTACTCACTCCAGTGGACATATCTTATCCCTCTAACCTACCACCAGTGAAAAAACCTTAAATTCTCTATTCATTCTCGTGTATCGTGTCAACAGGTCCACTCTTCACTTCAGGACGTGCCAAAAATAAAACACTTTACCTTACCGTACGACTACAACATCGTTCATAAAATGGGCTGGCCCCCCCCCCCCCCCCCCCCCCCCACCCCCCACACCCCCCCCCCCTATTCCTGTGATTCGATTCACTCAGGATTTAATTTACTATTTATGTAATGAAGAAGCTGTATTTTCAATATTTATCCATTTACATTCTAAAAAAGTGCATCGATAAAAACAAAATACATTGTTTGTCTTCTCTATCTATTCTATTCGTATTTCTATCAATCTATTCTATCTATCTATCTATCTATATATTATCTATATCTATCTATCTATCTCTTCTATATCTTTTCTCGTATTATATTTTCCCCCCCCCCCCCTTATCTATCTATCTATCTATTGTATCTGATCGATCTATTTATCATATCTAATCTAATCTATCTGTGTCTGGACTGGACTGTCTGTCAGTCTGTCTGTCCTGTCTATCTATCTGTTCTGTGTCTGTCTTATCTGTCTGTTCTGTGGATCGTCTGTCTGTTTTTCTCTCTGTCTGTCTATATGTCTGTACTGTCTGTTCTAATATCTATCTTTCTGTTTGTTCTGTCACTTGTCTATAAATCTTAATCTATATGTCGGGGTCTTCTATATACCTATCTATCTGTCTGACTATCTATTCGTATCTATTTAAATCTTATCAGTGGAATCTTGTGTCTGTTTTTTTATCTTATCCTATCTATCTATCTATTTTCTATCTATCTATCTATCTATCTATCTATCTATCTATCTATCTATCTATCTATCTATCTATCTATCTATTATTCTATCTATCTTTCATTCTATATTAGTCTTCTCTATCTATCTATATATA
>JAMPIV010003219.1:272500-320173 GCA_024509875.1 Oreohelix idahoensis | reverse complement strand
CGTGAAATTCGAAAGCATGTTTAATGGAAATTTTTAATGCTTTCCATCAATATCGACCACATAGTCAAGCATCGGAAAATCCGATAGACTATTGCATACTGGGACCATACCATGCAATAAGAAAGACTATTTTATTGGTTTTTCCCTAACTGGAGGATATGGACCAATGCTTTGTCCACCAGGACAAAGTTGTCGTAACATCTATCTTGTTCTGTCATGCTCTCTTTTAGCAATTTCTGATGAAGCAGTTGCTAGCTTACATGCCTCAATGATCTTTTGTCTAAGAGCAATGACATACTCATATGAGGATTGAGTTTCATCGCTAATATCATCGGCAGTGATGAGATCGTGTAATAAAGACATAGGGCCGCGTGGACGCGCGCCAAAGACAAGTTCGAAGGGAGAAAATCCTGTGTGTTCATTAGGGACTTCTCTATAGGCAAAGAGAGCCGCGGGTAAAACCCTGTCCCAATCTTGAGGATGATCTTCAGTTATCTTACCAAGCAAAGTCTTGAGCGTTCTATTCAGACGCTCAACTAACCCATTAGACATAGGATGGTAGATACTACTAGAGATCGTTCAATATGTAAGGTAGACATTACCTGTGACATAGTGTCAGATATGAGTTGAGTGCCATGGTCTGACAATATTTCTCTGGAAAACCCCAAGCGAGAAAATATCAACCAAAGAGCATCTGCGATATCTGTAGTAGATATGCTCTTAAGAGGAATAGCCTCTGGCCAACGTGTGCACATATCGACACATGTAAGGATAAACTGATGTCCTCTGCCGACTTGACCTTAAAAGGGCCAATAATATCTATGGCCATTTTCTGAAACGGCCGAATAGGAATGTCAGCAGCCTGGATAGGCGCAGCATGTCGTGGTCCTCTAGATTTGACCTCCTGACATACCTTGCATGATCGGCAGTAAATACGAATGTCCTTATTGACAAAAGGCCAAAAGAAAGCCGCAAGGACTCTCGACTTCGTACGGGCAAAACCCATATGTCCAGCACATTGCGAGTCATGAGCATGTTGTAATATTTGGACTCTCATGCTCTTGGGAACAAGAATTTGCGAATGTGCCGACGTAGTCGAATCTTGTACCATACGTACAAGTACGCCGTTTCTCATTGCAATCCAAGATTTTCTATTTGTATCCTGATTCGGATCACCTTTCTTCGCAAGAACGAAGAATTTTTTTAAAGAAGGATCTTCTTCTTGCAATTTTATGAAAGAGTCACGAGTGATTACTAAGTGACTATCTTGGCTATCAACTTCATTATCACTATTCAGTGAAGTTTCGGGTGTTTGTAGAGCTTGTGCTCTTGTAACTACTGCATTTGTAGCTTGCATGTTATTATCTTCCCAAGCAGCAATCTGCTGTGGGGTACACTCCCTAACTCCGTGAATACGACCAATAATAAGGTCCGCAATAGGATTAGGTAAGAGACAAGCATGCACATCTCCAGTAAAGAAAGGAGTGGCAATGCGAATTACAGCAGTAGGATATTTTTCTAGAGTGCCGCCAAATGTGTCACATTTAATAACCCTTCCTGTAGCACAAGATGGATCTACAAGCGATTGTCTAACACCAATAGTGGTGCATCCGGAATCGAAAAGTAGTGAGACCGGAGTATCATTAACAAGACCCTTATGTAGGATTAAAGAACCCCTCCCGTCATGCGCAACAGCAGCAGGAAGAGCGGGAAGTGGGTGACCACAACTCAAAGTAGTTATGGTACCCGGTTCGAATAAAGTACTGCATTGGGGGCATTTGTTTGCTCTCTCAAAGTCAAAAGCAGAACCAGTGACAGCGTCAAAGTTTTTACTATCAACAACATGATTACAGGCTCCCTCAGTTTCCTGTTGTACAGCATTAGCCTGCTGATATCTCTTTTTTTTTGTGTTGAGATCTACCCCGACTATTATTACCTCTGAAGTTATCAAAGTTATTATTATCTCTGCAGTTATTATTGTCTCTATTGTAATTGTTATCCTGGTTCGAATTCCAGTTTCCACGATTACTATCATGTTCACATTGATGCGAACATCTATTTGTTTGGTTCTGAGGTCTTCGGCAGGAATAACCTCTATTACCATATCCTCTTTTGAAATGCCTATAATTATTAGGGTGATAGTAACGACCACTATCAGGTTGTCTCCAATTCTTCGAAGAAGAATCACCATGAAATTGGTTTCCATGATTTTGACAGAAATTACCGCTACTCTTTCTATCAAAATTTTGTTGGGCTCTACGAGCAAAGTTTTGACCATACGGAGCTGCCGAAGCAACTGGTAAACCTTCTTTCACCTTAGAGTTACCCATGGTTATGTGTGGGTGCGCAGTTACGTATTGGCAACAGAAATCTTCCATTTCTTTTATTGTTTTAGGTTTACGTTCATGAAGGAAAGCAAGGAAAGACTCATTGACAGACGACATGACTTTGTCTCTAAGTATTAAGTCCATAAGTCCTTCATAAGTTTTTTTTCCGTCTTAGATAGTTCAACCCATCGTGAGAAAGTAATGCGTATTCTTGCAATAAACTCGGAGAATTCAACTCCATTTTCAGGTAACATGTTTTTAAATTGTAGACGATAGCCGTCTTCGTTAAGCTGATATTTCTTTAACAAAGCGGCCCTGACAACCTCATAATTGTTCTTGTCAGGTTCATCCACCATATTTAATATACTTAGAGCTTTACCTGTCAGTATCCCTGATAACTGATAAACATATTTTGCTTTGTCTATGTTATGAGCTGTACATGCTTGTTCAAATCTGTCCAGATAGAACATTATGTCATCACTGGAAGGACTAAATGTTGGTAACTTAATCTTAAAAGTATCATTATTAGCCTTACCAGAAGATGAACCCTTGTTTGAATCATTACCATTACTCATGCTCGTCAATTTCAATTTCTCCAACTCTAAAGCTAAGAGTTTTTCTTCATGTTCCATTTTTGCTTTCCTCTCATCAGACTCTCTCTGTAATCTTCTTTCCTCAGCCTGAGCCTCTTTTTGAAGTCTTTCATTTTCAGCTTCTTTCTCAAGTCTTTTATTTTCAGCTTCTTTTTCAAGTCTTTTATTTTCAGCCTCTTTTTCAAGTCTTTTATTCTCAGCCTCTTTTTCAAGTCTTTTATTCTCAGCCTCTTTTTCAAGTCTTTTATTCTCAGCCTCTAGCTGTAGAGTTTTCTTTCTCCTCAGCTTCTGATTCCCTTTTTTGTTTTTCCATTTCCATTTGGAATCTCTTTTCATCCACCTGCATCTGCAGTTTCTTTTGTTCAGCTTCCATATGCAGTTTCTTTTGTTCAGCTTCCATTGCTTTATCATATCGAGCAGTTGCAAATTCTTCTAACTTATCACCAGTCTTCCCAAGCAATTTACCCTGCTCAATAAAGTGCTCAAATGTAGACATGTTGTCTAACATATGAGTCCAAAACCTGAAATAATTAACTAATTTATTTCAAACCTAAGTGTAACAAGTCTTAATTAAGCACTTGTATATTCACATCACATTATATTATCCCAGTCTCTGTGGGAAACAAGTCTCCAATCAAAGAACTTGTATATGAAATATCAGCACTCAATTCTTGATCATAAGTGCACTTCTCATTCAATAGTGCACGACACTATTCATCATTCATTTATCATCAGTGTAGTAGTAACAGTGCATTAGCATAGCCCATTAACTAATTACTATAACTGTAAACAATGACTATGTAAACACATGCAGAATGTAAACAATGAAAATGTAAACAATACAAACAATGTAAACAATAACAATGTAAACAATAACAAAGATCAGCAACAATACAAAAACTTTCGCAGAAATCAACTAAAAATAAAGCAGAAATTAATGAAATATCACAAAAAATGTGACGATATCTGCGATAGAATTAAACAAAATACATGACACCACAGAGTATAAACAAAAATGTTGTATGAAACTAAATTATAGACAAGAGTAGGCTAACAAATACAAACAAATCAAAACAAAACTAAAGAATGCGAAATAATAACGAAAACAATATTAAAACATGTCATCACAGCTAACATAAATAGCAACAGAAGTCGCTTAGCAAATTCCAGTATCGGAAATTTGCAAACCCTACAGAAAACGCTCACAATAGACGACCTCTATGACGTGGCATAATCTAACGGAGACACCACCCAACCGAGAACCCGCTGAAATATAAACATATAAATATACGAATAACATATAAACATATAACATATAGAATGAGATGATACACAGAAGACTCAGCAGAAGTATAAGGGCACAGTTTACATACAAACAGGCCACTTAACTTATAGGCTTCCAATCGTAGAACAGCAGAAAAACGGATGTCAATCAACGTCCTAAAGAGCGAAGCTCCAACGATGATGGCACATCTGAACTGCTTCCACTGCTAACACGATGGTACAAGAGCTTCTGAAATACTGTGTGTTGAGTTGTTTCGGCACTTGACCTTCTAATCCAAAAGTAAGTTGATGGAAATCGGTACTTGGCCTTCTTCAGAAAACAACCCGTTTCAACCGGCACTTGACCTTCTCAAAAAACGACAGCACTGGAACCTTGACAGCAGCAACTTGCTTGACTTCCGTAAAAGATAACAGCAGTCCGAGTTATCCGGCAACATGTAACAACGCCGGGTACTGTCAAATTCTTGTTTCCGTCAAAAAAATTGAAATTTTGACTTTTACCGGGCAACGCCGAGTACTTTGAAAATTTTGAAGATGTTGACTGTATTGAAGAATGTTAATTTCTTGAAGGATGCTGATGAATTCTTGTTGAAAATGAAGTGGGTAAGGGACCCCGTGTTTGCTAGTACCAGAATCAAACCAGCTTATGGCCACCAAATGATGCGTGATGCCATATGATGATGGATGGTATCCGCATGTCTGGTTTTGTGTAGTGTGTAGATGTGTTCAGTCAAAACAATGTTCATACAACAATAACAGGGCAATCCACATAGGACGTCAGTAAACTCACGACGTAAAAAGTCAATGAGTCTTGAAACAGCCGTTGACGTTTTTCTTCATTATTTATTGTGGACGCCACAGTGACAAAATGGTTACGCAAATGTGTAGGCACATCAAACAGTCATTATCACAGCAACATTCAATACAGCAATAGACGGTAGACAGCATTACAATGATGAGTCAGATGCATGTTATATTTCATAGTGCTGTAAATGTAGTCAGGTGAAAAAACTCCATCCTTTTCTATAACAGCCAGGAGATAACCAGATGTATGAGATCAGTTCACTCTCCTTAGTTTGACTTCAGCAAGACAGACACGTCTGCCGAAGTATAAATAATGTCCTCAAAAATATCCTCTAGATAATAAAGGTTTTCTAAACCTAGTTCATTTAACAAAGTAGCAAGTAATGGTCCTTGGTACATGCATCAACCGATGCAGTACAATGCAGCGACATGTGAGCTGGAAAAGAACATCTCGTGACGACGACTTTCGGAGACAGGCTATGAATCGAAATCGCTCACGACCCAAAATCGATAGAGTTAATGAAAAAGTCAATTTACCTTGCTTTCATGAAATACACAGAAATATCACGCCTCCCGACATGTGGGAAAACACTAGAGGTATTATCTCGACTAAACGAAATATCCATAAGAGGACTACACATCCCTGACAGAACAAAAATAGCGGAGATCCCCTCTTCAACGAGGCATCTCTTTCGCCATTCCAAATCGCTCACTCCCCACTAGTGGTGGCCGGAAACCGATCGACAAAGAACAAGACAAGTCATGCGCAGTCCAGCGCAAAAATGACCACAGCTCAAAAGTTAACTGCATTCGATACCAACGCGAGAAGACAAATGCTTACCGAGAAAAGTGACTATAGATTTCAAGCAGTTGTTGCCCTTGCGTTATAAAATAGATATTGTAAAAAACGATGTTGCGAGAATTTATCACGCAACAACCACACTTAGAGTTTAGCTCAGCAGCATGGTCATCAGCTGCTAACTCACATCTGCAGTCTTTGGACAAGGTGCAAAATCAAGCTCTCAGGCTCATTACAGGAGCCATGAACACTACACCAATAACAGAGATGCAGAAGGTTGCTGGATTACAGACATTGTCCCATAGAAGAGACACAAAAACCATGATCCAGATGGAAAAGTACAACAGTATGTCAATGCGCCCAATGAAGGCAAGACTAGATGATCTGGCATTGGGACGTCTAAGCGTAGCAGCTTTGTGCATCGGGGGAAAAGACTTATAAGACAGCATCAAGAAGACCTATCCATGAAGACAACACCACTGAAGCCCACCCTATACCCTGTACCATGGGAGCAGGCCAGCAGTGCCCTCCAAATTAATACATCAGTCAGTGGTCTCACAAGTGGATGTGAGTATAATGATCTGCAAAAACGAACTGCTACATTGAGTATGATCCAAGAAAGCTATCCCGATCAATCATGGATACATGCCTATACACATGGATCAGCAACTAATGCTGTTAGGAATGGAGGTGCCGGTATCTTTATCTCATATCCTGACAACCACTATGAGACTAGGCACATTCCCACTGGTAAATTCTGTTCCAACTATACAGCTGAGGTTCAAGCTCTAGAGCAAGCTGCAAATATGATTTAAAACACCAACTCTGACTGCCACCAGGTAGTCATCCTCACAGATGCACTGTCTGTCCTGCAAGCTCTCAAGGGTGGTAAACTCCCGCATCTGAGAAATGAACTAAACAAGGTAGTTGCCAAAAAGAGAACCATACTTCAGTGGGTACCATCTCATTGTGGTGTACCCGGAAATGAAAAGGCAGATAAACTTGCAAAAAAGGGAGGAGAATGTGAACAAGAAGATAATGAAGTCACATACTTTGAGAAAAAGAGAGCTATCCAGACTATCAGAAGAGAACAGAACCAACCCAAAGACGACTATCACACTCTCGACCGGCAGGGACAGACAACTATTTTTCGACTCAGGACAGGGCATAACAAACTGAATAAACACATGCACAAGCTACGATTGTCTGCTTCACCACTGTGCACATGTGGATTAAACGAACAAACTGCTGAGCATGTTCTACAGGACTGTACTCTGTATGAACAGTTAAGAAAGATATACTGGCCCAATGACTCAACACTAAACTCAAAGCTATATGGAGTTAAAGAGGAACTTCAAACAACAGTCGAATTCATCATGAGAACTCGTCTGACGGTGTAATCATCAAAGATGCGATCGCAAGAAGAAGAAGAAGAACCACAATGGGTTAGGCGTGTATACAAGCAGCGCGCTACAGGGATAATCAGCTATCATACATTTCGACATTTCCTGAGAGAAACTGAGCACATAGGGGTTTTCGCGAAGTGCAATGGTGTCGATCCTGAACAACAATAACAACAATATTAATGTATAAAGTAGACCTGTTCAAATTCTGACCATTACTAGTCGAAACTTCACTTTTTCATGACGTTGTTTTTGTCTGTTACTGCCTCCCTAATTAGTTTCTGACTGTTGCCCGGAAAAAAAAAAAGAGTTGATTCATAGAGATTATCATGTTAAAAGTCTTCCATGTTATTTTAAAACAAGGCCTTTAGCTGATCAGCTACCCACATTACACATCATTTTACTAAAGATCATCCCTTTACGCCAATCAATCCATCAATCGATAAATTATTCAATCATTCAGTGCCCTTTACTCCGTTGTGTACGTATTTCTAGTGACCACACGCTTTCAACATGTCCCTATGCCAGTTTATCCATCTCTCTCTCTCTCTCTCTCTCTCTCTCTCTCTCTCTCTCTCTCTCTCTCTCTCTCTCTCTCTCCCGCTCCTTATGTCTCATGGATCCTTTTAGTTATGTAGTAATTATTTTCTTATGCCACTTAGTCTTTCCATCTGCCTCTTCCGCAGTTTCTATATTAGTGGGCCTACCTGAGAAGATACATGTCAGTCAATGTCCATTCTTTGTTGTATTCAGTCTTTGTCCAAAGTCTGGTTTCCTCAAAAGTTGTCCAGGCCTCCGGTTTGTTCAGTCAATTTTCAATATTTTCCCCATCGTCAGTTGGCTCAAGCTATTTCAAATCTTTTGTTTCCACAGTAACCATCCAATACAAGATTGCCCATACAGCTGGCAACCTTGTCATGTAAAATAAATCGTTACACACACCATCACCGCCAGAGATCAAGAAATCTTTCACAACAGCAGTGACGTATTGAAGAAAATATGTGCTAAAAAATACAAAAGGCTTCAGTCCTCTTCATGAGTCTAAACTAGCGGCAGACAACCTACAGAACCCATTGAAATAAGACCTAGAGTGTGTCAAGGATGCCTCCTGTCACCAGATCTAATCTTACTGACTCTAGATTTGATTTTACAAGTTATAACATCAGCCAATAGAAGCTGAATTGAGTAAACTCTGACACAAATGATTGACCTCGTCGATCGAGATTTTGTCGGTGACACAACTTTTTTATTCCATAACCGTAAGCAAGACAAAATGAGAATACTTGTTCAGAGGTTACGGCAGTTGGGTAGAGAAACATTGTTTATATACTGAAGCACATTAAAAACGCACCACCTGTATAATCCAGGAACAGAGTGTGAAATGTAAATATAAGTGTGTACATGTTTACATATTTGGAATCTTTATTCATTTTCCTATGAATCCATGCAGGTCATTAATTTGTACATTTGATTGTTATGAAATTCATTGCATTCTGTGCAGGCAAGGGAGAAAACCAAAAATACAAAAAAAAAAATGCACGTGCGTTATCCTGCTGGAGAAGCTGCAAGTCTGGATAAATTGTGAACGCAGGAGCAACCAGTGCATCCAGAACCTCATCTCGATATGTCACAACATTAACATTTCCACGGAAGACGTGAAGAGGCAAGCGATGGTGAAAACTGAATCCTCCCCAAATGTGAATACTGCCACCTCGAAATCGGTTGACACAGCAATCTGCAAAGCGTTCTTCACACCGTCGCTAAATCCGCATACGTCCATCTGCAAAGGATATGTTGAATCTGTTCTCGTCTGTGAATAGGACAGCATTCCACTGCAGTCTAGTCCATCTGATATGTTGCTCTGCCCATTGCAGGCGCTGCTAACGATGTCTGTGAGTCAAGTTTGGCCCAACATAAGGTCGTCTTGCAGTAAGGCCTGTATCTCTGAGTCGTCGTATGACTGTCATTCGAGAGACTTGCCCATGTCTACCCACTATTGCTCTTGCTGTTTGACTTGCCGGGAGAGTACGATTCCTTATGTAACTCAGCACAATATGACGATCTTGCGCAGGGGTAGTAACTCGTGGTTGGCCACTCCGAAATCTATCCCGGGCACTGCCAGTGGTTCCGTAACGTTCATTGAGACGTACAATAGTGCTGTGGTGGCAATTCATCCTTCTGGCAATGGCCCGCGAGCTCATTCCGGTCTCCAACATACCAATGGCTCGTTGGCGGTCGTTTTCAGATAGTCGTGGCATTTCAAGCACATGTACTGGGTGTTTTGTCTCAACGGCCTTTTTATACCGAGTATACTGCCACAACGCGTACACATTTTCAGGGTCATAGCTGTTGGGAATCGTGTTGCACGTGTAACTTTCATCGTTTTCATGTAGTCTGTACACACCCCTGTGGGTTGAATCTTGCACTTTCCATTCCAGCAGCCATTCGCTCTCTACCTCATGGCAAACACGGGGAAAATCCATTCCCACACTTTTTTTTTGCTAGCTTCTCGGCATCAGTATATATAATAGTGGTGCGTTTTTAATGTGCTTCAGTATATATATAGGGTGGCTCAAACGCAGGTTTACAGTTAGATAGGTATAAGTATACAAGTTTACGTAAGGGTTCGTGCTGTGGCATTTATGCGTTCCATTTAATTTTCTATTTTTAAGATTACTAAAACATCGTTATGGCGGCAAATTTGAATTTGAATTAACGGAAATTGATATTAAAAAGGATTTGGAAATACGAGAATGCTGAGACTGTCCGTAGGAACAGGCGGGAAGAATTCCAAATCAATTCCCCCCCCCCCCCCGGTCCCGAAGGAAGCATTCCATTACGTGACAAATTAGAGTAGACAGATTCTGTTAGTAATACAAGAAAAAATTTATGGCTTGTAAATGCGACCCAACAAAACAGGAAACCAACTTTTCATCCACTTTGTATATATATATATATATATATATATATATATATATTAATATAATATATATATATATATATATATATATATATATATATATATATATATATATATATATAATATATATATATATATATATATATATATATAATCTTGGCAGCACCATATTGATAATGTCAAAGAAACAGCCAGTGATATAAAAATAATAATAACAAAAAGGCAAGAGTAATTTAATTACGTTCATTATGTTGGGAATCAGAAGAAATGAAGCCCGACACACACATACACAAGAATCTTCATTTCACGCATCAATGCATTCTTATTGTATGACTCTGAAACCTGGGTGAAAAAAGCAGCAGCCAGCAGTCATAAACTTTCATTCAAATGAGTGTTTGTATAGAATATGATTAAAATAGTATTACCAATGTTTTGGTGAGTGTGGATTCGACGGATAAACAAAAAGCTGAATAATACTTGAGGAACAAGAGGTGAGGAAAAAAACTGGTTGTTAGCATAACACAGCAGTCTATGTTCTTGAATCCCAAGTGTAAAAGAAATAGAGAAGGAAATCGAAGACATACTGGAAGGGAATATTAAGGGACAATTGGAAAAGACAGTGAACTTGATGGCAAGATGTGAAGCCTAAGCTATGGAAAGTACAGTGAATTGATGGCAAGATGTGAAGCCTAGCTATGGAAAGACAGTGAATTTGATGGCAAGATGTGAAGCCTAGCTATCAGTTTTCACTGAAAACTTACTGGGAATTCCCCATGTGAAGTTGAAGAGTGTTCCATGAATGGAATAAATAAATGGACAGTACTGTTTGCAAATAGTGTTCACTATCTACTTGCTACCGTATTTTTAATCGATAATTTCCCGTGTAATACATTTAATTTTGACAGGAAGTACAAGATAACACACTTCTGTACTTGTTGGTTACTCAACTGCTAAAATACGTTTATATCATCTGACGCTGCATCACGCTGTGAGTTCTTCATTGAAAGATTCGAGCAGACATAGAATCCCTTCTTAGAATAAGACGCACACCCCCTGGTGATTGGCCACCTCTGAACCGGAAGGAATCGTAAAAATCATTCAATGGAAAGCGGCGGATCTTTCGATTCGATGCGGCTCTTCATTTGTTCATTATTTACAGTGACTGTCAAAGAGTAATCTGCAAGAAAGGCCTGGCATTTGTCCGCAGCCAGAAGTTGAGAATACATAGCTAAATGAGACATGCTCCCTGACATGATAGAGAGGAGGGGGGGGGGGGGGGGGGGGGAGGGGGGGCAGCGGGGTATGCAGGGTTGTGGGGGTTCAGGGCAGGGAGTAAGACAGGCAAGACAGCAGTAGCCAATAAGCACTTGCTGTATTGAACACAAATTATACCCGTGTGGTGGTTTTGGGTGATAGCTGTTTCGTATCCCCCTTTAAATAAAATATTTTAATGTTCGAGGATTTTTAGCCTTTTTTTTGTAAAGATTTTGGCGAGGCGGGTCGCGTCCATTTTCAACCTAACACAAAGGATGAGAACAAGGCCGTCGGTTATGTTAGGGACACACAGTTTAAAGTAAAATGACTAGTGATAGTAATAATGAGGGATGGTGTAGTAGTGATGGTGATGGAGCTTTGGTGCTATTAGTAGCGATGTGAGGGATAGGCGGTGATATTTGTTTACTATTGTAGCAGTAATTATGATGATAAAAGTGGTAGTTGTGGAAGCAGTAGGAATGGTAGTTTTATTAGCTCAAGTAATGCTGGTATTAATGGTAATTATAGTATGTGTGATGTGGTGGTAGTCAGGATAGTAGTAGTTGTAGTATTTATATATTTACTTTATTTTTATTTATTTATCTTTTTTTTTGTTGTGAAAGATACATGACTAAAAGGGACGGGCACTATGTATTAATGTTTGAACAAAGGTCATCCAATACTTAAATATTTTGTTTAAAATTGTATTTGTTAACAACAATAAAAATGGTCTCGAAAACGTATCCCCCAACCCCTCCCCCCCCCCCCCCCCCCCCTCCCTTCCTCCTCCCCCCCCCCACCCCCCCCCCCTTCCCCCCCCACCACTCCCCCCCCAACCCGCCCCCCCACCTCCACCCCCCCCCCCCCCCCCCCCCCCCACCCCCCCCCCCCCCTCCCCCCCCCCACCCCCCCCCCTCCACCACCCCCCCCCATCCCCCCCCCCCCCCCCCACCACCCCCCCCCCCCCCCCCCCCCCCCCCCCCCCCCCCCCCCACCTCCCCTCAACCCCCCCCCCCCCCCCAACGTTTTGTTTAATCCCCAAAGGTCGTTTGTAATGTGCTTAATGAGTAATAAAAAAGACAGACACACACTGTTGGGGGGTCGGGTGTGTTTGCTCATAAAACGATAGAATAGCAGCGAGGGGTGTAAATAGCGAGAAAAAAAGCTAAATTGGTAGATCTATGGTAGTTTTCTTTAAAAATTTAAAACAAGTATTCTCAGTCTTACTGTGTTGTTGTTGTTATTATTTAACTAGGAAATCTGATCTTCTGCCTCTTCTGCGGCCGATACCAAGTTGAATACTCCTTTGTATTATCTACACTGTAGATCTAGGCTTTTCCTGTGGCTTTTCTGCCATTCCGAAACATGTTAAGTTGAAGTCATGTGGTCCAGTTTTTCCAGCTTGGCTTCCATGCAAAGGACAATAACACCTGGTCCAAAGCTAGGAGGAAGAAGTGCATTGCATACTGTGCAATCCCCGCCATCCAATGGGGCTCTCCAAATAGGTGGAGCTAAAACACTGTGCTCTGGTTCTGGGCTCTTCGACAGAAAAATGCATTGCGTATAACAGTTTTTCACTTTAAAAAAAAAAAAAAGATTGCGCTTAGCTCGGCGAGTCCTTTTTAGGGCGTTAGGCTAGCAGATAGATAATGTTAGTCCTTTTCAGGACTTAGTTTCTGTCAACGCTGATCGGGTTAGCAGTGAATGGAGTTCACTTGTTTTTGGATGGTAAATGCGCTCTGATATAACCAAATAGGTTGAAAGGAACGCGCTTCGCCACAAGAAGGCCAAAAAAAAAAAAAAAAGATTGCAAGAACGCTAACGTACACCTTTATTGTGTTTACTTTTACATGACCTGGTGATCAATCAACGTGCTCAATCTGCAACTGTTACATGGTGTAGCAAAATATGCGAGAATAAACGCTCAATTCAGTACGATTTAGGCATAAAACGATAATAAATACATTAGCCCGCATTGTGTCTGACGGTTGGCATCTTCGAAGCCAGCAGCGCTGCTTTTTGCACAGTGCTAAGCCTATAGAACGATTTCACGGAAAAAAGTCTGACACGCTTTAGTTTCGTTTTCGACAAACACTACTAATATTTAACTTTTGCCCAATCTGCTGTATACACTTTGTAGTCTAGCCTTACAATTAACTATTGGCGGAAGCATACCGCAATATAGCTATCTGAAGTAACACTTTCTGTCAACTTTGTAGCAAAATCAGTAGCAATCCTTACATTTTTTGGTAGTATTACATGATACAATGCTAACTAGTAACGCAAATTAATATAACCCGCCCCGTCTACACCCCGCTTCGATGACACAGTCTGCAACGCATATATTCACACTGCGGAAAAGCCAGCCAAGGCATAACCACGCAGACAGTTTTATTTCCTCCTAGTGGTAGCATTTCTGATGTAACTAAAACAAGTAGTTATTTGAAAAATACATGCTCGCAAGACGAAGGAGAGGAAAGATGGCGGACTTGTGTAAAATTTTATTTGACGATGGACGATGACAAAAATTGGAAATTCTAAACCATTATGAAGTTCCCCATAAGAATTATATGGTAGTATGACGTAAAGTTAGCTGAGTAAGAATATACTTTAAAATATATGATAGCCCCAGTATTAGAGAAGTTATTGAAGAATACTACTAATATCTAAGAACACACGACCAGACACACTGGCGTTCCTGCTCATGTTTTTTGGTAACGTTAGGGGGACACGAGCTGGAAAAAGAGGCAGGGAGGTACATTCAAATTCGCTTGGGGTAAACAGAGTATGAATGGGAAAGGGGAACGGTAGGAGAAATGTAATCCTAAACGTAATATCTTTTTGTATTGGGCATGACTAGAGCAGACGGGCCAATCGACCACCAGTTATTTGAAATTATTTTGGTTTTTCATTAAAACTGCTTTTGGATTCAAGTAGTAGAACGTTACGATTGGCTAGTGCTGGTAGATATTAGCAAAAGGCTTTGATTATTCATTGCCAGTTGAACTAATATTTGTATACAGATATGCTGAAAAACAGCTGTGTTAATTTTACACTTAAATAAAGAATAAATTCACAGTCTGTGCAGTTCGGAGGAAGCTGAGGCCATTTCTTCACCAAATCAGCGTCAATTGTTTATATATTTCTTGATTGTGGTAAGGATATTTTATGAAATTTAATATGTTTGGTCCAACTACAAAAGTTAGATACTGCTATTGGGGAAAAAGTGAAGGACATGTCGGAAGCAGACATTGTTGAGTCCACACATTAAACGGTATCTGACTGATGTATGTTGTTATGATTATGTTGACATACTATTGTATTAAAATAGTTTAGCAAGCCTCTGTGTTCAATGAACAACATACTTTATTTCATGTTTATAATTAGATACTGTGAATGTGAGTATGCTATTATTTTACCTTTATAACGTTGAATTCCTTGAATTGATGGGTAAAATGTATGTGAGAATAAATGAAATCAGTATAAAAGATGAGAGAAAGGAAGGGCAGAATGTCAGACGGGCCTGCGTGCCCAATTCTCAACCCTTTGAAAATAAAGTTCGTTCGTTCGTTAGTTCGAACACTGTTTAACATGCCTGAAGCAAATATAAGTGAAAAGAAAAGAAGAGAAGATCATATCACAGGTAATGTGGTTACTCCACATTATTGTATGGAGGAAAAGTATGTGAACGTACAGTGGCGTATCTACTATAAGGACTTGAGGTGTGGTCACAACCAGGTGGGAGTCCTGTACAATTCGGGGCGAGTGCATTTGTAAGGCACGCGAGGCTGACCCCATACCCACGTAGGAAATTAAGTGTTAGAATAAATTATCAGAGATAAAAGGCCAGGGTGTCCTTTTGTTGCAGAGGGTCTATGTTCCTGTTGCCGGCTGGTGACAGGAAACCTGCTGAGTGCTTATAAACGCCAACCAGTCTCCAACCAGACTTATATGCTGTTGAATATCCAGTAGGAGCTTTGGCGAGTGTTGAACTTGAAATTTCTGCAACTACCCATTGAATTATCTTACAACAAGGACTCCCAGGTGAAGAGTAAAACATCTGGGGCATCTCTGACATTTTCTTGTGTTTCAAAATATTACACAGGAATTTTATGGGGGTAGGATGAACTACAGCCCTCATATACAGTGACTCTCCCGGTAGATAACTAAAGTGAACTCTGTAATATTTCATCCAGGAAGGACATTTATAAATTAGATAACTAAAGTGAACTAATTTAATATTTCATACAGGAAGGACATTTATAACTACATAATAACTTTTAGTTATTGGGCAGGATTGTTCCAACATTTTTAATTGTTCTTTTTCTGTAAACTATCATGTCCTTATTTTCAAAGACCTGTCCACAAGCTATGAATGGACAGGCAAAATAAATTGTAAAATATTTGTTCAAAGAAAAACTTAACTGCTAGTTATTAACTTCTTTAATAGATACTTAAAGTGTTTGATTGTTGTGTACCATCATTCATTTCTCCCCTAGACACTAGGTACACCATACACCATACACTAGAGCCAGAAGATTGACCGTGTGAGACCTAGGGAGGTAGCGTTAGGTTCTCTGCATATAATTCATCATCATCATCTATAGAGTCAGAGACCTACATGTGCTTGACCTCACACGGTTATAGCAGACACCTTTTCATTCTTTTTAGGATACCATCATAACCTCCCCAGCAAAATCAACTTTGCTACACATGGGTTGATTTGTATATAGCATTAATTCTCTTGAAATTAAAAAAAAAAATATTCAAGTACTCACTTGAGTACTCACGGGAGTCTTCATAAGATATTCAGATAGGCGAAAACAATGCTGCTTTGGCTGAGCACTTTAATTCTAGAATCTGTCGACCACTTTTGTGAATAATTAAGCAATGATTAATTTTAGCTCGTTAAGCCCCCACCTCTGATTTGCTCAATGGAATTCTTATTATACTGGTTTAGCTCTGATTAGAGTGTGAGTAGTAAATTGAGTGAGACAAACATACAGTAACTTTAAAATGATTAAATCGAAGTTAAATTTGTAAAATTACAAATAACAAAATTTAATAATCACTTAAGTTTTAACAGTTTCAAAATAATTGAATAGTCCAGAAGAAAAGTTTCTTTATTGATATAATAATAGAGACGATGGAAACAAGTTCACTTTGGCAGCTTATATATGGAACTTAGCTGCCAATGACGGTTCTGCTCCTTCTGATGGGTTGGTTCTTTTAACACTGCTCACGCTCGTCGCTGGTCAAGGTTGTCGGGTGTAGCTTGTTTTTCCCAGAAATGTCAAGGAGAGTATACAAAGTTAGTCACTCGTCTTAAAGCTTAGCCCACTTGTCTCTTCTTGTTCCAGAGATAATACTTTCTGCTGGTACCACCAATAAGCCAATCCTGGCTCACAGACATTTTCTCAGATGAATAAAAGAGACTTGAATCGGCCTCTTACACGCGTCTGGGGTGTCATTTCTTTAATAAGATAATCCCCTCTCTGACTCCATGTGTTTCAGTTTCCTCAGATATTCCGATTTTCCTTATTTAACTCTTTCCGTCCACAGTGGCGCACCACGCGCCAGATAGGACTTCCGTTTGGACCAATGACGAGTGGCACGCCAGTACGATATATGTCGAGTTTGAACGAAAAGTTATAAATACCTAGCAACTAACTGGTTTTTAAATCATTTCATTACATTTAGGACATGTTTATGGACGTTTGTGAGCGAAAAACAAATTTGTGAAGCTAAAGTTGTGTGTTTTATATCCATTTCTATTCCTTTGTTTACATACAAAATGGATCGAGAATCTTCAGACCAATGACATATGTCGAGTTTGAACGAAAAGTTATAAATACCTAGCAACTAGCTGGTTTTTAAATCATTTCATTACATCTAGGACATGTTTATGGACGTTTGTGAGCGAAAAACAAATTTCTGAAGCTAAAATTGTGTGTTTTATATCCATTTCTATTTCTTTGTTTACATACAAAATGGATCGAGAATCTTCTTCTAAACACCTGCTTTCGGCTGAGCAAGCACGACGCTAATTTCTCAGTGGACAGAAGATAACTCGAGCGACACGGATTTTTAGAAGTTAGGTTTAGTAATTCCAATGAAGACATTGTAAAGACTTTGTGTCAGAATATTCATGAAAGTGATCATTCTGAGGGCGATGTCGATCAGCTGATTGAACATGCATCAGGTAGGGCTGGTATAAAAAGAGCAAAACTTTCAGTCACTAAAGGAGAAGGATAAAGAGGCAAAAACACCATTGTGACCAAAAGTAAAGCTATGAGAACTGCCACAAGTCTAGAGGCAGGTGCATCCTCACAAGATGTCCCAGAGTGGTTAGAAATTGCTGAGGGGATGACACAAAATGCATTTCGATTTTGTCCAAAGAGAACACCCAGGTGTGACTCAGGGGTTTGACCTGTCAACCCCATTGAAATGTTTCAGTGTTTTGTTTACAGATGAGGTTCAAGATTTCATGTTCCAGTGCATCAATGATTATACCAGACTCAAATCTATTCAAAATAACCCTGCGAAACAATATTCATTGTATTCTCGGTGGACCAAAGTCACACGCCATGAACTTGATAAGTTTATTGCTGTCCTAATAAATATTGGGATTCAGAAAAGACCATGCATTCGCAACTACTGGTCTACATCTGCAGAATTTTATACTCCTTGGTTTCTTCAAATGTTTCCAAGAAGTAGATTTGAAGCATTATATCATACAATGCTTCATGCCTCTGATGAAAATTCACAAGGAAAAGAAAAGATTTTATGAACATGTTGTTGCAAAAATTTCAGAGTGCCTTTTACCCATTCCAAAATCTCAGTTTGAATGAAGTGGTAATAGGGTATAAAGGCAGATGGCAATATAAGCAGTATAATCCAAGGTTTTCCTTGTATCTTCTCAGGCCAAAGTGGAAGCACATTGTCAAACCAAAAATGATAGAATATAGTTGGTGTAAATAATATTAGTCATAGTTGTTTGGTATTTACAGAAATTTGTGATGTAGGAAAAAAATGATATAAATTATATATTTGAAGTGATTGTGGTAAAGTGTGTTGTGTTTCAAAATGGATGTGCACTGATATTCTGAGATTTTTCTGCTATGGATTAAACTGGAGCTGACATATGTGAGTACAGTTTATTTATCTTTTTTCCAGTTATTTTTGATTAGGTCTACACTTCACATAACATGACAGAAGCTTTCCCTACATCAAATAATTATCTACAGCATTTCACAAGATTCTTCAGTCAATTTCCCACATGTTGATGTATAACATCAACACCTAGTTAAATAAAATGTGTATCTACTGCCTGCTTTTAAAATATAACCTGAAGAGAAAAATTGCACACATTTTGAGCGGTTGTTTTTACAAACATATGTGGCTTTGAGAAAAAAAATCATAACAATTACATCTATGAAGTGATAGTGATAAAAGTTTCTAGATATGTTTCAAACTAAATGTGCACTGACATTCTGAACATTTTATTGCCATACATTAATTGGGAGCTGAAATATTTAAGTTTAAGTATACAATTTAAAAAAAAATGTTAACACTTTTTTAATCAAGTCTACACTTCACAAGACATAACACACACCTATTCATATTAATTAATTATATGAAGCAATTCATAAGATTCTCCAGTCAATTTCACACATTTAAATGTATAACATAACTACCTACTGAACTTATGTATTTGTCCACTGTCTGTTTTAAAACCTCACCTGTCTGAAAAAATTGCATCCATTTTCGGGCCTGGGTAAAACCCAAAAACAGCCTGGAGGGGAATGAGTTAAAATGTTAGAGATTTCCTGGGCTGAATTGTAAGCCCTGATGAAATCTCCAATAAAAGGTGTCCGGTCTGATAAATGGAAATTCTGAATTCTAAGTACTGGTAAGTCTGGTGTCTTTGGCAGCGTGAATCTCACAGTGAACTAGACTGACTGAAGCGTCAGGTTATATTCACTGTCCTCCCCCGCTCTATTGGTTATGGAACTCAAATGATCAGCCAATCTGATTTGAATATTTTGCATGACTCATCTATTGCAAAATTTAAAACATTACTTTTCTGAAAATGGGCTGTAAACATCCGATTGCCCTGTGTATGAACTCACAAACATGTCATTAAACTCAAACAACAACATGTGTCAGATGTAACACTTATTACTTTCTTACAAAGTAATGTCGTGGACAGGAAATGATTATATCATACTTGTCCGTCCCAAATGTGTCACACAGACGGGTGTTCTTGTTATCTGTTGCCTGAGCAAACGAAAACCGACCACGGGCGAGTAATTTTATCACTCGGCACAGCTTGAGCAAACAGAATCATGCGAAACAGATCAAACCCCCCTTGGTTTTCACCTGCTCTAATCTCAGCAAATCTGTGCCGCATCAAGCAAAATGTGATTATTATCACCTACAAGAAGTGTCAAAATGATTTGATAATATCAAATATCTGCTACTTAGCAGAGAATTAAAGAAAGAAAGTGCAACAATTGAAAGCACGCAATAAAATCCGTACCACCAATGTACCGATTACTACCGTAGTGAAACAGAAATTAGGAAGAAGAAGGGGTCGCCCCCAATCCATTATGTGACAACGAGGACTCTCTGGTAGAAGTTAAGTCAATGCTTTTTACAGGAAAAAACTTAAAGCCCAGCTTACTGGAAGACACTTTAGATGTTGTTTCTTTGAAGAAATTTGACAATATCGTGGAAAGCTATGAAATCTAACCTTAAAGTCGGTGGTGGGGGGTGGGATGATGGGAGACTTGGAAAAACAGACAATCTGCTGCAAAATAAGAAGTAGAAATTGTAAAGGTTATTTCATGAGAATAAAAAGTTTCGAACACATAATAACAAATGAAAGATGAAAAGATAAGGTATATGTTAACACACACACAGAGAGAGAGAGAGAGAGAGAGAGAGAGAGAGAGAGAGAGAGAGAGAGAGAGAGAGAGAGAGAGAGAGAGAGAGAGAGAGATCTAAATGAACTGACAGAACCCCTCATACAGCAAACACAAGATTCAGGGAACTGTGGAGGAAATCCCCTCAAAGAAAAGGACTTCCCCAGAATGCCCAACTAAAATAACAATTGTGAAAGAAGTTGGTAGATTCAAATGTCTGGGCACGTTAATAACATCAGACGGAAGTTGCACCTCTGAGGTGAAGAATAATATAGAGTAAGGACAAGTAGCGCTCCTTTCATTGAAAATTATTTAATGCAACAAATCTTTGTCAGCGGAAGTAAGTAAAATAGTTCTTCATTATTACATACAGCTAATGCTGACATGTGGAAGCAGGTCATGGACAATCTCTTGATCCATTAGAAAAGCTAATACACAAAGGAAGCTTGTTAATCTTATTAGAAAGAGGCAATCCACTCTTTGGGCATGAGAAGAGAAATTTTAGAATATATTGTGACAACAGGAAAAACCTGAACTGACATAACATGGAGGACAACAAAGATAGAAGATTCTGGACTGGTTAACATTATGCCATGGAAAGAAATCAGTAACAGAATAGATAAGCAGGACTACAAACAGGAAGTTGTGGGGAGACATTATCACCTTCGTCGTTGGAATGGAAAAAGATGATGAAGTTCATGATGACAAAAAAAAATGATAATTGTACACTATCTTGGTCTCATCTACTGATACAGCTGCACATCTTGGTCTCGTCTACTGATACAGCTGCACATCTTGGTCTCGTCTACTGATACAGCTGCACATCTTGGTCTCGTCTACTGATACAGCTGCACATCTTGGTCTCGTCTACTGATACAGCTGCACATCTTGGTCTCGTCTACTGATACAGCTGCACATCTTGGTCTCGTCTACTGATACAGCTGCACATCATGGTCTCGTCTACTGATACAGCTGCACATCTTGGTCTCGTCTACTGATACAGCTGCACATCTTGGTCTCATCTACTGATACAGCTGCACATCTTGGTCTCGTCTACTGATACAGCTGCACATCTTGGTCTCGTCTACTGATACAGCTGCACATCTTGGTCTCGTCTACTGATACAGCTGCACATCTTGGTCTCGTCTACTGATACAGCTGCACATCATGGTCTCGTCTACTGATACAGCTGCACATCTTGGTCTCGTCTACTGATACAGCTGCACATCTTGGTCTCGTCTACTGATACAGCTGCACATCTTTGCAGTTAAGTTGTAAAACAAAAAACGTAATACTAATGTTATTTTCTTGTCATTCCACAGCTTGTTCAAGATCTTTATCTTTTATTATTTTGATCCATGGTGGTGGAGTCGACCAACAAATTTTACTACTCCGACTCTGGAAACTTTAGAAGTCCGACTACAGTTTTTTTTTTTTTAAATAGCGATATGGCATAAAATTATGCACTTATATGGAGTTATATGTACAGTATAGTATGTGTGTGAATAAATTATAACGTGGCTTTCGTAAACTACATTTTAAACTATTCATTTATTCATTCAGTAACACAAAATATCAATACATATACACCTGCGCACAAATGACTGCTGTGCCAAACACCATGAGACAAAATAGTTTCATTTTAACGACGGGAAAATTGACAGTGTGTTACGTGCAGTCTTTGATATCTTACACACTATTATACATGAACAACTAAATATAAAACAAACTATTTGTTCTTAAACTATATTTATTCATTCCAGTAACAATATGACTGCTGTGCCAAACACCATGAGACAAAATAGTTTCATTTTAACGCTTAAGGAAAAGTCATTATTGAGTTACTTCCCTTGAAAGTTGTGTCGGCTCTTTCGATCGAACTCCGCGGATAAATCCAGTTTTCTGCGATTTATTCTTTGTTTGGGTAGTAATAGATTGTTCTTGCTTCAGAATATCTATGGCCTGAATTTATGTGTATTGTTTGTCTGAGTAGGACGAGTCTGTCTTATATTTGTATATCTTTACATATCTAAGTCGAACTATATGTTCTGTTGTCTCTAGGGAGGTCAAAGGCTATTCGGCGGATGTGTCGCTAGAGTGTGGTGTGATTTGGCTTCGTCCTGATAGGGACTGTGTTTTCTATGTCGGCTTGTCGCCGGGGAAAAAGTGATCTCAGTATTTGTGGGGAAAGTGATAGTCGTCTAGACCTATCGTGTATGCTTTACCCCAGTGTTTATTCGTATTGCCAAGGAATGGCAGAATCATATTTCTGATACCAAGGTAATAATAGACACTCTTATGAACTCTCGTACGAAGCCACCATTTTCGATAGGTACGATTTGAATGTCTAAGAGAATATATTTGACTCGATGAAAACGACTTCGATTCCTAGCAGCACTATATCCTGTAGATTGCAGTCAAGTGTTCATGATCAAATCTACAGAGCAATGAAAGATTTAATGAATGACTAACTTTAGGACAGATTCATTATCTGTATCCAAACGTGAGTGACAGCTCACGAGTGAAGCCATCTTGGAACCAAAACATGTAGTGACTTTCAAGAAGAGAAAAGGGATGCCCGTATTATCGCTTGATTAGTCCAGAGATCACTGCTACACATGAGAACCCATTGCTAGCGGTTCAATATTATTATATGAAAAAACTGTGCTGAACCTTATGTTAAAGAATCTTCGCTAGACGAGATGAGGTAGAAGCCATCTTGGATATTGTTTATAATCTGACGTGCTTTGTCAGTAAACTCAGTTGATATATATATATGGGCAATACTGAATGCTTGGCTACTGACAGTCCATTATAATATTATTCTACATGAGTGCCCATGTAACATAACATTGCAAGACCAGTTATCCACTGTACCATGATGTATTATGCCAACCTGTGATTTGTCACTATCTGTGCTGTCGAGTGTGTACGTCCAATTAAACTTTAGTAAAGGTACACAGTCGTTGGTGTCGATGACTTCCAGCCATACATGAGTGTAAGAAAAGAACATTTGTCAACACCACGAACCCTTCCTATCATTCGCACATTATACACTCCATCTATGTCTACACACCACTGCGTAGGTCAAGTTGACATTCCATACTCGAACCACGAGCAACACAACAACACAGTATTTAACTCTGGTGATGTTCGAGCGAGCTTCAGTAATCAGAACACCAGAGGACTTTATCAACTCTTGCTCAGGGCAAGGGTCTTGTATTAAGAGTTTATCAACTGATGATGATGATGATGTCTGCTTCCATCCACTTATAATTATCTTTTGGTGGACATCATTAACGGGAATAAAATAACAACTTTATCAACTGGTGGACCAGCTTTCTGGGTTTGACCTCGCAGAAGTTCAGAAGTCAACAGATTACCGATACCAGACCGTTTCCTGTGGCTGATACGACATACTTGCAGTATTGGTTTGCTATTTGTCAACACTTTGTCACGTGACCTGTCAAGTGAATGCAGTATGTAGGTCAGCGTTGTTGACATTTTTACATTAGACATTACAGAGTTTCACAGAACAGTTGGATCAATTCTTGTCAATATTAACAGGAAGACAGTATTAGTGAACTAAGAAGTCCTATTTTCATCGATGGATCTTCTTGTTTTCTGTATATGAACTTTAATATTTAAGGCCAGAATGTTTAATTGAATAAAGTGGCAGTTTGTTTGTTTTCATAAAAATAACTTTGCCATTACTGTAAAACTGAGCCTATTTTGCAACACATACTATCATACACATAATTTATATATATTTATGTTTACATGTTATTTGTTTGTATAGTATGTTAGTTTCTATGTCAGCGGGTTGTGTTTAAGGTTGGGCGGCGTCCTCACAACAGAATATCCCACGTCATAGAGGGTCCGTTGTGGGCGTTTTCTATAGGTGCAATTTTCTTGATTGAAAATTTGCTGCGACAACTGTTGCTTTTGTGTTAGCTGTGAAGACTGTAATTATTGTTATTTTTGTAATATTTCTTTGTTCTTTAGTTTTGTTTTGATTTGTTTGTAATTTGTTGGTCTAACCTTTTCTATCTTTCTGTTCTATTCACAATTTATATTCATATACTGTGACGTCATTTGTGTTGTTATTCTTTGCAGATTCAGTGATTATTTTCATTGATTTCCCTATTTGATTTATTTTGATTTCTGCAAACGTTCTTGTATTGTCAGTCCTATTTGTACTTTATGTATTCTGTTGGTTGACATATGTTTTATATAGGTATATTTCATAAGACACAATTGCCTGTGCACTGCACTTGGATTATGGTATAAACCAGTACCTGATTATTATTACTATTATACAAGACCTTATTAAGGCTTGTGACCCACAGATATTGGGATAGTATACTGATTAATCAAGTCATTAAGAACTTGTGGTATTATTATTGGTTCAGGTGATTAGTATTATTGTTAGACATCATGTCTACATTAGAATACTTCATTACACAAGGGAAAGCCCTTGATAAGACTGGTCAACAATTAGAACAATGGGCTGTTGCTCAATATGACAAAGCATTAGCTGCAGAAGAGAAAAAAAGCTGCTGCAGAAGAAAGAAAAGCTATGGCTGAAGAGAAAAGATTAGAAAGAGAAGCTGAGGCTGCTGCTGAACAAAAGAAATTGCAGATGCAGGTGGAGGAAAGGAGATTTGAAGCTGAACAAAAAAAATTAGAAAGAGAAGCTGCAGCTGAACAAAAAAAAATTAGAAAGAGAAGCTGCTGCTGAACAAAAAAGATTAGACAGGGAAGCTGAACAAAAAAGATTAGACAGGGAGGCTGAACAAAAAAGATTAGATGCTGAAGAGAAAAAAGCAATAAGAGAACATGAATTTGAGTTAGAGAAATTGAGATTGACAAGTATGAGTAATGTTAATCAGGCATCTAGTGGTAATGGTAAACCTTCTACTTACAAGGTTAAGGTTCCACCGTTCAATCAGTCCAGTGACGATATTACATTCTGGCTGGATAGATTTGAACGTTCTTGTCGTACACATAATGTGGATAAATCACAATACGCTAATCAATTATCAGAAAACTTGAAAGGTGAATCTTTGACTAGATTATGCCTTGTAGGAGAAGCAGATAAGGATAATTATGATGTCATTAGGGCGGCTTTGATAAAAAAATATCAGCTAAGTGAGGAAGGCTATCGCCTTTTATTTAAAACGATGGTGCCTGAGACGGGTGTAGAATTCTCAGAATTCACTGCAAAGGCACGTCTCACAGTTGATCGTTGGATTGAGCTTTCCAAAACAGAAAAAACGTATGAAGGACTTATGGATTTGTTGCTCAGAGATAAGATTATGTCATGTGTTAACAAACCCTTCCTCGAATTTATACATGAGCGTAAACCCAAATCTCTAAAAGAAATGGAAGAATATTGTTCCCAATATGTCACTGCACACCCCGACGTGACTTTTGGCAACACTAAGATTAAGGAGAGTATGCCAGTTGCTTCAGCAACACCATACAATCCCAATTATTCACACAGATTTCAGGGACCTCAAAACAGATTTGATAAAAAAGGTAACCATAATAGTTATCAAAACCAAGGTAACCAATCATTTCAGGGTTCTTCTTCAAAGAACTGGAGACGACCTGATAGCTCTCGACACAGGGGTGGTCATAATTATAGGAATTTCCGTAGAGGAAGTAATTATAGAAACTATCAGGGTTATCCGTCTTGGAGTCAACAAGATCATAATTACAGAGATACTCATTATAATGAATATGATAATGGTAACCAAGGGAACTATGACTCAAACCCAAATAGGGGTTACAATAGAGGTAACAATAACTACAGAGGTGATAATAACCGAGGTAGATCTCAAAACAAAAGACATAAACCACATTTTCAGGCAAACTCTGTACAACAAGAGTCCCATGAAGCCTATAAACAGAGTAAAGATAATAATGATGCTAGTAATATGGCATGTGCCGCTTTTGATTTTGGGAGAGCATCTCAGTGCCCCCAATGCAAAACGTTATTTGAGCCAACCACAGTGTCTACTTTAAGCTGTGGCCATCCTCTTCCTGCTCTTCCGGCATCAGTCGCGCATGATGGAAGAGGTTCTCTTGTCTTACATAAGGGTTTAGTGAATAACAATCCAGTCTCTGTGCTATTTGATTCTGGATGCACCACAATTGGTGTTAGGCAGTCACTCGTAGATCCTTCCCGTGCCACTGGACAAGTAGTCAAATGTGTAACATTTGGCGGCACATTAGAGAAATACTCTACTGCTATCATTAGGATTGCTACTCCTTTCTTTACAGGAGATGTACACGCATGTCTTCTTCCGAATCCGATCGCTGACCTCATCATCGGTCGCATTCACGGAGTCAGAGAATGCACTCCGCAACGAATTTCCACGTGGGAAAGGCAAAACATGCAGATTGCTAACGCTGTAGTCACTAGAGCTCAGGCTCTTAATATGCCTCAAACTTCATCTACTGAAGATAATGAAGTGCATAACCAAGATAATCCCTTGGTAATTTCTCGTGACTCGTTTATAAAACAGCAAGAAGATGATCCCACTCTGAAGAAATTCTTCATTCTTGCAACTAAAGGTGATCCGAATAAAGACACAAGTCGTAAATCGTGGATTACAAAGAAGAATGGCGTACTTGTACGTATGGTTCAAGACTCCATTACGTCAAGTCATTCTCAAATCCTGGTTCCCAAGAATTTGAGAGTTAAAATTTTGCAGCACGCTCACGACTCTCAGTGTGCTGGACACATGGGTTTTTCCCGTACTAAGTCAAGAGTCCTTGCGGCTTTCTTTTGGCCATTGGTAAACAAGGACATACGGATTTATTGTCGATCTTGTAAAGTATGTCAGGAAGTTAAATCCAAAGGTCCACGGCATGCTGCACCCATTCAGGCGGCGGACATTCCTATTCGGCCGTTCCAAAAAATGGCCATAGACATAATTGGTCCATTTAAGATCAAGTCTGCCAGAGGACATCAGTTTATCTTGACGTGTGTTGATATGTGCACACGTTGGCCAGAGGCTATTCCTCTGAAGAGCATTACTACTGCTGATATTGCAGATGCTCTTTGGCTTATATTTTCTCGTCTGGGGTTCCCCGGAGAGATATTGTCAGACCATGGCACCCAACTAATATCAGATACCATGTCTCAAGTAATGTCTACTCTGCAGATAGATAGATCTTTAAGTAGTATCTACCATCCAATGTCTAATGGTATGGTCGAACGCCTTAATAGAACACTTAAAAACTTACTGGGGAAGATAACTGAGGATCATCCTCAAGACTGGGACAGAGTTTTTACCTGCGGCCCTCTTCGCTTACAGAGAGGTACCCAATGAACATACAGGATTTTCTCCCTTTGAACTCGTCTTTGGCGCGCGTCCGCGTGGCCCTATGTCGTTGCTTCACGATCTCATAACATCTGACAATATTGACGATGACACAAAGTCATCCTATGAATATGTCATCGCGTTGAGACAAAAAATTATCGAAGCATGCAAATTAGCAACTTCTTCTTCTGAATTTGCGAAACAGAAGGCAAGGCAATTTGCCAATAAGAAGAGATGCTTACGACAACTTTGTCCTGGTGACAAAGCATTTGTATTACTACCTTGTAGGGAAAACAGATTACTTATTTCTTGGAAAGGTCCGTACGATATAATATCGAAAATTTCCGATGTCGACTATATTGTCGATATTGATGGGAAGCATAAAACCTTCCACATCAATATGCTTACGGAATTCCATGAACGTCCGGATTATTTGCAACCCATTTTCCAAGCAACGGACAATTCTCCAGTACAACATGGTCATTACTCATCACTGTCCGTGATACAGGATGAGGAAACAAGTTTTTCAGATGTAAATCTTCCTCTTCCAATGATCCCACTTCATTCTAGTGAATCATGGAAGAACGTTACTGTCTCTCCTGATTTGTCTCTAGGAGAACAGCGACAAGTTTCAACTATGTTGCAAACATTTCAGGATGTACTCACTGACATCCCTGGACAAACGCATGTCATTGAACATGACATTGTTCTAACTGACCATACTCCTATTAGGGTTAGACCTTATCCTATACCTATACATTTTCAAGCGCAGGTCGAGAAAGAGTTGGATGAGATGATAGATTTGAAAATAATCGAACCATCCACCTCTGCATATTCTTCGCCGATGGTTATTGTGCGTAAAAAAGACAATAACATACGTCTTTGCGTTGACTATCGAAAATTGAATCAAGTAACGAAGTTCGATGCCGAACCTATGCCTTTACTGGAAGAGCTACTTACTCGACTCTCCAAATCTCATTTTTTCACTAAACTTGATTTGTCTAAAGGATATTGGCAAGTTCCTTTATCTGAACGCGCCAAACCTCTCACGGCTTTTTCGACACCTAGAGGTTTGTTCCAATGGAATTTTATGCCTTTCGGTCTTATGAACGCACCAGCTACATTCGTACGCATGATGCGCCGAATCCTATCTTATCGGTCAGATGTCATTGCATATCTAGACGACATCTGTCTTTTCAGCGATACTTGGGAAGATCACTATTCAGGGTTAGATGAATTGCTGTCTACTTTGCGTGAGCACAACCTGACAGCGAAACCCTCTAAAGCCTATATTGGTTTTAGCGAAATTTCTTTCCTAGGCCACCGAGTTGGTCATGGTTTCCTAAAGACAGAGGACCATAATACTAGTAAGATACTTAACATCTCAATCCCTAAGACTAAAAAACAGGTGAGAAGTCTGTTAGGTCTTATTCAATTTTATGGCAGATTCATTCAGAATCTATCCTCTATCATGGCACCTCTCTCAACACTTCTAAAGAAAGGTTCGCCTAATGTGGTCCACTGGTCTCAGGAATGCCAATGCTCTCTGGATAAGATTAAAACACTGTTTTCAACACCACCTATTTTAGTGCTACCACTAAAGATAAGACATTCGTTCTTCGTAGTGACGCTTCATCCACTGGGATTGGAGCGGCACTAATGCAAGAGTACTCTGGAACTCTGCATCCTGTAATGTATATTTCCAGAAAACTTAATGCGGCAGAAAGGAATTATTCGGTTTTAGACCGTGAGCTATTAGCTATGGTTTGGTCGATCCTCAAACTACAGAGATTCCTTCTAGGCGCACATTTCATAGTAGAAACCGACCAAAAAGCTCTTACTGCTCTACAGAGTAAGAATTTGAAGAGCTCGAGGTCTACTCGATATGCAATTGCTCTTCAACCTTTTCATTTCTCTGTGCGAGCTATTCGTGGATCAGATAATGTGATGGCAGACATTCTGTCAAGATGCCCACATGATTCGACATAACTATTAGGGCTTAGACTTCTTGATATGTCTAGTTCTATAGTAGTTCCTTTTCTATATCATGATAGATACACATTTGTAATTTAATAATATAATGATTGTATCACTACATAGCGGTTCATTGATGTTTATTCACCGCTGTGCTTTGATGATTTTTTCTTCATAAATCATAAATTTAAGATATCTAATACGAAATGATGATATGAATTTTTTAGGCATTGTGTAATTGCCAGAATTGTATTATACTTTGATGACACCTTCCTGGAAAAATATACTTGTAGAGAAATAATTTCTCTCAGTTTATGAGACACATTCTCACCAGTCGCTCCATAAGTCGACTTAGCCTCATATTAGGCGTTATAGGTATTCCTGATATTTTCGTCTGCGCATTATTCATGCGTTGTGAGCCTATTGTACGTTGCTCCTAGATGTATTTCAAAAAAAAAAAATGTTCCGTTTTTTTTTTCCCGGGAGGTGTGGTAAGACTGTTACGTGCAGTCTTTGATATCTTACAATATTATACATTGGTATACTTGTTATGTTCGCAAATATTTTGTAAACAAAATAGTGCTTAAGGAAAAGTCATTATTGAGTTACTTCCCTTGAAAGTTGTGTCGGCTCTTTCGATCGAACTCCGCGGATAAATCCAGTTTTCTGCGATTTATTCTTTGTTTGGGTAGTAATAGATTGTTCTTGCTTCAGAATATCTATGGCCTGAATTTATGTGTATTGTTTGTCTGAGTAGGACGAGTCTGTCTTATATTTGTATATCTTTACATATCTAAGTCGAACTATATGTTCTGTTGTCTCTAGGGAGGTCAAAGGCTATTCGGCGGATGTGTCGCTAGAGTGTGGTGTGATTTGGCTTCGTCCTGATAGGGACTGTGTTTTCTATGTCGGCTTGTCGCCGGGGAAAAAGTGATCTCAGTATTTGTGGGGAAAGTGATAGTCGTCTAGACCTATCGTGTATGCTTTACCCCAGTGTTTATTCGTATTGCCAAGGAATGGCAGAATCATATTTCTGATACCAAGGTAATAATAGACACTCTTATGAACTCTCGTACGAAGCCACCATTTTCGATAGGTACGATTTGAATGTCTAAGAGAATATATTTGACTCGATGAAAAACGACTTCGATTCCTAGCAGCACTATATCCTGTAGATTGCAGTCAAGTGTTCATGATCAAATCTACAGAGCAATGAAAGATTTAATGAATGACTAACTTTAGGACAGATTCATTATCTGTATCCAAACGTGAGTGACAGCTCACGAGTGAAGCCATCTTGGAACCAAAACATGTAGTGACTTTCAAGAAGAGAAAAGGGATGCCCGTATTATCGCTTATTACGGAAAACGCTTGATGGATCTATTTAGTCCCTAGAGATCACTCAATCTGCTACACATGAAGAACCCATTGCCTCTGAACTCTAATATTGGTCGTGGTTCAAGGATTATTATATGAAAAAATCACTGCTGTGAAAACCTTATGTTTCAATATTATTATATGAAAAAACTGTCCGCTAGACGAGTTAGAATCTTCGCTAGACGAGATGAGGTAGAAGCCATCTTGGATATTGTTTATAATCTGACGTGCTTTGTCAGTAAACTCAGTTGATATATATATATGGGCAATACTGAATGCTTGGCTACTGACAGTCCATTATAATATTATTCTACATGAGTGCCCATGTAACATAACATTGCAAGACCAGTTATCCACTGTACCATGATGTATTATGCCAACCTGTGATTTGTCACTATCTGTGCTGTCGAGTGTGTACGTCCAATTAAACTTTAGTAAAGGTACACAGTCGTTGGTGTCGATGACTTCCAGCCATACATGAGTGTAAGAAAAGAACATTTGTCAACACCACGAACCCTTCCTATCATTCGCACATTATACACTCCATCTATGTCTACACACCACTGCGTAGGTCAAGTTGACATTCCATACTCGAACCACGAGCAACACAACAACACAGTATTTAACTCTGGTGATGTTCGAGCGAGCTTCAGTAATCAGAACACCAGAGGACTTTATCAACTCTTGCTCAGGGCAAGGGTCTTGTATTAAGAGTTTATCAACTGATGATGATGATGATGTCTGCTTCCATCCACTTATAATTATCTTTTGGTGGACATCATTAACGGGAATAAAATAACAACTTTATCACAGTGTATATACTTTATTTCTAATTTCTTGTGTGCTTTTTTCTAAATGTTCCAACAAATTTCCAATTATGATAAAAACTTTATTTATGATCAGATGCAACTGAAATTTTCAAGCATTATGTAAAAATGGATGTATTTTAACATGAAAGTGGTTTTAGGAGTTCTATGTTATTTCACATTTTAAAGCGCCTCCTTCTTTGCATGGTTCAAACGTATTTCTGCCTTGACTCAAGTATCGTAAGATTCGGAGTCGGAGTCGTGTCATTTTTTTTACCGACTCCACTAAAAATGACCGACTCCACAGCCCTGTTTTGATCATCCATTTCTTCTTTCTGTCGGCGCATTTTGATCTTAGTATATTTGTCAGTTATCTATCTATACAGATTTTGTTCTAATTGTATATGAAAGACTTACAGCTGCTGTATAAGCGATTTTTGTTACTGTACATTCTTTAAAACTTCGTTTATATTTTTGTATTTTATTTATCGCGTGGTCCCGACTCACAAAACTGTTTCAGAAAGTACACAGTGGAGAGACTTATGTGTTATACACAGTAGAGAGACTTATGTGTTATACACAGTAGAGAGACTAGTTTGCATTTCAGTCACTGAATAAGAACATTCAATTTGCGCCGGTGGTACTCTAGACGAGGAAACATGAGAGAGAAACTGATAAAGAAAGAGAGAAGGGAGAGAGAGAAAGAGAGAGAGACAGAGAGAGGGGCACGCAATGTGCATTGAACAACATCAATAACTCTGTTCTGATAGATTGTTATTAATGACTTGCCAGGTTGTTTCTCATCTCTAACCGCAACAGACACCCGCCATCAGCAACTACAAGGAACGATTTTCTCCCTTAACGATTGCTTTCAGGAGAAGGTGAAACAGAACAAGAGATCGGAGGAAAACAAATGACACAAGGGCTTTAGGGATATAAGGCAGAGGATGAGTTTGAAAGCCTTCCTGTCCCAGCGTTGCCGACTGATGAGCTTTCGTTTGGCTTCATGGATTGCCAGTGTTCTTCTAGCTTTGTCTTTCACCATGAGAATAGGAATCTAACGTACGTGTTCCTAGCCAAAAATGTTGACCAAATTTTGTGTGAAAGGTACGGCCAAAAGTAAATCTTTGGCTCAGAGTTACGAAGCGCAGAGTAGTTGATCGGTGTGGCGTTGTATTTCACGGTAAAACTTTTTCGCCAGCCCGCCCCCCCCCCCCCCTTTTTTTCTCTTTTTCTTTCTCTCTCTTTCTATCTCTCTCACCCCTTCACTTTGACTCTCTTTCTTTGTATCACTGAACGCATGAAAATAATGTTTTCGTAGTTTTATCAGTTAGACTACTAACTGCAACTTTATGATAATGTATAAAAATTCTGACCCACGAACTACGCAAGCTATCTTTTTCAATCAAATACAAAATATACCTACTTCAGATAACGCATTATATGACTAAATGTAACAGCGGCAATAGTACAAATAATCATACTTTATTATAAACGTTTAAACTATAAAAACAAAAATTGCGAAAAATTAAAATAAATTAAACTGAAACAACAAATGTCCACATGTTGGCAACAGTCGCTTTAATCATGCTTAAATGTGTGTAGTGTGTGCCAATTACCGCACGAGGGTTTCAGAAAAATTCGTGCGTTTTCGGAACAGCTTATCGATGTTTGGTTGTCGTAACCGCAGCTGCCGGCAGGTCTCCTGACTCGTGGGAGGCGCTCTGGGAATCCCTTGAGGGCATCATGGCGGCAGATGGGTGAGCTACGCATGTCCAGGAATGATTGACGATGTTGGTGAAAAGGAGCGCACAGAGCGATGTACCCGGCTTTGAGGAGGGCAAACAGATTTGATGTCAATTTTCTCTCTAGGACGGGGTATCGTTTCAATGCCACAATCACGAACGGTAACAAAACAGCAAGCTTCTTTTATATATGCCCACTTTGTTGTCCAACGAGGTGCGAGACCATTTGAGGTTGTTCGGGTGTTGGAAGAATTAGTGCAGCAACAAAACAAACTCTATAAGCACGTGTTAATAGCTGTCCAGGGGAGACAGTGAGTAGGCTGGACTATTGTCTGTAGATGTTACAGTACCTGTTAGAGACGTGTCAACATACTGAACAGGGGCTATGATATTTGTTTTTTTTTAATGCACGAGTTTTGCCTCGTTTTAGCGGAGCTTGTTGCATTCAGCCTTGACACAAGAACCGGCAGGTAGATTTCGGTGTACGTAGATGTCGTGGTAAGAACGGTTGTGAGGGGCTGGTTGTTTTGGGGAACTATGCTGAAAATATCTTCATCAGTATCAATCTATCTATCTATCTATCTATCTATCTATCTATCTATCTATCTATCTATCTATCTATCTATCTATCTATCTATCTATCTATCTATCTATCTATCTATCTATCTACCTACCTAAGCTACCTACCTACCTACCTACCTACCTATCTATCTATCTATCTATCTATCTATCTATCTATCTATCTATCTATCTATCTATCTATCTATCTATCTATCTATCTATCTATCTAATTGTGTGTCTCTCTGTCTGTCTACCAATCTATCTAATTGTTTGTCTCTCTGTCTGTCTACCAATCTATCTAATTGCATGTCTCTCTGTCTGTCTGCCTATCTGACTGTTTATCAACATATTTTATTTCATGTTTATAATTAGATACTGTGAATGTGAGTATGCTATTATTTTACCTGTACAACGTTGAATTCCTTGAATTGATGGGTAAATTGTATGTGAGAATAAATGAAATCAGTATAAAAGACGGGAGAAAGGAAGGGCAGAATGTCAGACGGGCCTGCGTGCCCAATTCTCAACCCTTTGAAAATAAAGTTCGTTCGTTCGTTCGTTCTTTCTGTCATCTTATTTATCCTCCGTGTGTTTCAGCGGACTCCATTATGTATCTTTGTGATTTAGGAAGATCTGTCTACCGACGTCAGTTGTATTCACGAATAGAAGGTTTAAATAAATCAAATCTAAAACACCAACCAATGTTATAGCAGGAGTTATAAAACAAACTAATAAATAAGTGAACAATGGATAAGACTTATGCCGCTTCTAACGCAAAACACGCAGCCCCTCTATCTCTAATAAAATGCCGGGGGCGCCACAAACCAGGAACATACAAGACATGGACGTTGACATTTTGTGAGTAAATAACAATTTAAAAAAAAAAACAAAACTATAAAACGTCCTCATCGCTACTTGTGACATTCTTGAGCCTGGCACTCCCCCTGTTCTGTATACCTGAGCATAAAGTGAGTTAGCTAGAGCATATAAGAACACCTAACTTCAGCGCCCTAAATCTCTACAGGAAATAAGCCTGACGCAGGATGCCGTAACTGAGCAGGATGTCGTAGTGGACTACAAAACAGTATCTCTATGTTTACTACTCTATTAGATTTTGTTTTACAATTGTTTGTCAAAATGTTGCCAAAGTCGCAGACAACAATGACATAAATGTTTGCCGTGAAGTTGTCGAAGGTCTGCATTCCAGAAGAGGCTGATAAAGGTGAAGGTAGTCCCATGGTAGTTATAACGTCGTTATATTAGGCCCAGCCATGAGAGGTGGGTGACCAGTTTCCTTTCCTATGTTTGCCTTCCCTAACTCAAGAACAGAGTAAGGTACCCCTTTACACCTGGTAGACTGAAGAGCGATGCCCCCGTGTTTGACACAGAATGTTATGTGCATGTATTTTGTGTGATCTCACACACCTTCAGCCACTCCGGTAGTATCCACTCC
The DNA here is from genome assembly GCA_024509875.1 of Oreohelix idahoensis. Lineage (NCBI taxonomy): Eukaryota > Metazoa > Mollusca > Gastropoda > Stylommatophora > Oreohelicidae > Oreohelix > Oreohelix idahoensis. The sequence goes on along the minus strand of JAMPIV010003219.1, from coordinate 284,612 downwards.
TTTCTTCATTTTTCTCTTTCTTCCATTCAATTAGCTTATTATTTGGCAATTGTATGCCCTTTCATTCATTATTTTACTCTCTATGCTGAATCTAGTACGGGGAAGTCTCTAACACTCTACTCCACTGCGGAAGTATCGGCTATGGGACTGTCTTTATCTTGTTTGCCATCCCAGACGTGTTCACGTTCCGCCAGGTGAACTGAGATATTATCGTAACAATACTCAGTCATTATCACCGGTACAGCGAGCGAGATTCTTATCATGAAAAGACGGTCTCGCCCGATCAACATGTATAGAAGCCAATATTGTCTTACTGAGATAGCTGTCTGAGATGGGCAGATTACACAGGTGGTAGACGCGTTTATCGTTTCACGGGACCATCCCTGTGTGTGATTATCACGATAATCTGTCTGGAGAGACAATATTGGCGATAGGTAGCATCTGGACATCAAATGAGTTCACAGATGGTGTTTATGAGTTGTGCACATGATGCCGGTGGAAGTTTGTCGCAACGATTTGAAGAGGTCACGTGTGAATATTAAATTTAATATTTTGAAACACATGAGGGTATTTGTTGAATTTGAAGCACCCTTACCCACGTAGTGCTGAACGAGATTCGATTGGATTGGTTGATTTGAGAGGCCGGAATATACAATGTATCTCATTGGAAAATTAGGCGGAAACAGAGCTGGAATTAGAACTTGGAAACGGGAAATATAATGTAACACAATCGGAGTCACAGAACACACTGCAGCGCAAACGTCAGACTAGCGACTCCTAAAAGCCAGAAAGAAAAAGGAGACATTCTAAGTCCACAACTATAAGTAACAGATCGAGTATTTGGCAACTTAGGAATTTACAAGTAAACCCGCATTTTTAATACAAGACAGGAAACTTAGGAATTTGATCACAAGTCATATAGGAATTAAACAAAAGTTTTCCCAGGCCAGTGATTTCGCAGAACACTCACCGTCAGAGGAATTAACTCTAATTTCCAGACCTAAGTGATTCGAAGCATCTAATACAGAGCTGTGTCCAGTCTAAATCTGTGTTTTCCCAAAATGTTTGGGTAAGTGTAAACAATTTATTTACTCATGTAAATTTTACAGGTTTCTTGCTAAGGCTGGCAACCTCAACATATGAAAACAGTCTATGCATGAACCACTACTACAAGAGCTGGTGATTGTTTCTGACTAGTCATGCGGAAACCCGACAGCAGAGGTGACCACAGGACTCCGACTGCAGCAGTAATGAGTGATGATTACATCATGTGTTCCTCAAGTGTAGCATATCATTTTTGAGATGTATGTAACTCGTTAATGTAAGTTCAGGCACAAATCATATTCTCACTGTCCAGACACATGTTACCCGTTAATCCTCACAGTAATATTAGTGAATTTTAACCATCTTCTCGGAGTTACGTTATGCGTGCTCGAAAATTAAATTCTTCTGAGAGTTTCACATTGGTGGGCGGACAACGGGAACGTGAGCCTGTTAGAGTGCTCCAAACAAATGTGCTTAGCAGAAGGCATTTATTTTTCTATTTTTCTAAAGTTCGTGGTTACAAGCCATCAGACGATTTGTGGTACTAACGCCGCTAGTGTGAGAGAAAAGTATCCACCCTAACCACATACAGTGGAAGTTGTATGAAGAAGTACCCTCATCACCAAGAAGGGACGGAAACCACAGCTGCAGGACTCCCTTATAAAAGTTAAGTACTTATAAAAAGGCACCAGCAAAACGGACTTTTGATAAATCCTCACCTACGTCTCCGTGACGAAAACTTTTATCTAAATTTCACCAATCTTTCCATAGTTATTTTAACTGTTAAAGACTAATTCGTTATTAAAATTGTTACATGTTGTTTTAAAACTAAACAATTATAGTCGATTCAGTTTTTTATCTGTATGAAAGCAAACGTATGAGCCATAATAATTTATATATGTATATAAATTCCTAGACATATATGTATCTCTAAACAGAGCTATTACTTATAAGAGGAATTTCGTTGGATTACACCAACTGGGGGCTTGAACGGGCTAAACCATTGCTTAAATCCATCTCAAAACAAAAATAAAAATATTCAACTGAAATATCAAGTTTGTACTATTGTATGAAACAAGACGTATACATTTCCTTGAAACTAGAGAAAAAATAAAATAACAGTCAGAAAGACACAGACTTTCATAAGTTGGTGCTGGCGCAGAATATAAGGTTTGAAGTGGGGAGAACACGCCAGGGTTGGAGACATAGAGGGAGAAAAAAATAGACGTGGAGAAAACAACTGAAAACGGATATCAGTGCGTTAAAGATGACACGAAAAGACCTTGAACGGATGTCACATGACATATTAGCATAAAGTGTTGACGGCCTATGCTCTACCAGGAGCTGAAAGGCGAAGAAGATAATCTAGTACGTACGTCACAGAAAAATGTTTACGTCATTATCTATATCTCTATCACAAGACATCACGTGCTATAACTGTGGTTCCAGGGGCGTCTCTGATGAGCCAGACACAATATAGGACTAGTGCCCACTCAGGCATGTCGTACAAAATGACTAATACAAAGTTTTGTGCGTGGCTGACAACCTCATCATGTAAAGCAAATTGACATAGACACAACCTCATCATGTAAAACAAATCGACATAGACACAAACTCATTATGTAAAGCAAATTGACATAGACACAACCTCATCATGTAAAGCAAATTGACATAGACACAACCTCATCATGTAAAGCAAATTGACATAGACACAACCTCATCATATAAAGCAAATTGACATAGACACAACCTCATCATGTAAAGCAAATTGACATGGACACAACCTCATCATGTAAAGCAAATTGACATAGACACAACCTCATCATGTAAAGCAAATTCTTCTTCTTCTTCTTCTTCGTTCACCCTGAAAAGGACGGTGGTTGTGTTGTGTCTGTTTACAACGTAGCTGTGATATCTGCACCTTTCGGTCGACACATCCGACTTCTGCACGGCATTTTTTAGGACCGGGTTTGCCTTCCCATTTCGATCCACACTCGCTCAGCCAGCCTGCACAGCTGCAGACTGTTTCCAGGACCACCACGTGGAGGTGGAGTGCGGTCTTGACCAGCTCTGGTTCGCTGGTCCTGACGCAGGCAGTCAAGCTATGAGTCGCTGACTGCGGTCTCTATTGCTGCGTCTTGAGGTCCCGTAAAGCAAATTGACATAGACACAACCTCATCATATAAAGCAAATTGACATAGACACAACCTCACCATGTAAAGCAAATTGACATGGACACAACCTCATCATGTAAAGCAAATTGACATAGACACAACCTCTGCAAGAGTATGCACTGACATTTGTTGGAAATCTTGACGTGGGACCAGCTGCAATATTGGCCCCATGATCGCGAAGGAGCACAAAGAAAGATGATGATGATGGTGGAATGACAATAAATGGCCATGCTATAATTGTATTAACTCTTGTGTTGTCTCCCCTTTCCGATGTTCTAGTCGTAGTTGAAAGTAAGGTTATTATATTCACAGATTGTCGCTTTAAATTTAAAATAATACAGAAACAGCCAGACTACTGACTTCGTCATTCTGGTCCAGGCAGGAGTTGCTTGGATATCGTGGCAGGTCAGGGTGTGTGCTGACACATTTACTCATAAAAGTGTCATTTTTCTGCCTGGCTAGACAAGATTTATATCTTACAATACAAAAACTAATGCTGTTGTATTCCGCACGTTCTTGGACGTGGCGCCTAGAATATGCCTACCTCTTCTCGGTGTTCTCTTGGTGCATCCGCAATCTCTTTACTTCACCTTCACCCTTCCCCAGCATTAATGGAATATTATGGCGATGCAAGACAATTAGGATGTTGAGATTGGTCGATGTGGAGATGTTGTGACAATACAAGAAAGATGGAATGTGGAGATAAGGAAAAGTAGGCATATTCTTTGTCTACACGTGGAAACTACATACGCCACACTGGTTATGGAAATACAGGGAAGATATAGAGCCGTGTTTCTCAAGCGGTGTGCACACTAGGTGTGCCGCCGCGCCTATCAAAGTGTACCGCAAAAATTTTGTAAATTTACTAAATGAAGTACATTTTTAGTGATCATGTAATATAAAACTGATCTTACAGCTTGAATTCATTCAATAATAATTGAAGCTATTAACTTATTTGAACAAAAATAGATATACTTCAAAGTTATTTTAAACAATTAAAAGAAAGTCGAATTGAGAGTTTTCTATATTCTGAAGTACCCACAAATTAGTTTATTTAATAAGTATATTTCACTGTCATTTTTTTATTCAGGTCAGATAGGTTTGCCGCAAATTTTTAGAAAATTAAAAAGTGAGCCGTGAACATAAAACGATTGAGAAACACTGATATAGTGGTTTCTGGCAATGCAAGACAAATAAGATGTTGAGATATGTGGATATGGTTTAAGGCAATAGAAAAAAAAAAAAAAAAAACCAGTGTTGAAATGGGCGGATGTGGAGGGTTATGACAAAACAAGAACAATAGGATGTTGAGACACACAGACATAAAGAAAGAGTTGCGAAAAGAATCAACTCACTGATAGCCAAGAGTATGACGTATTTCTAGACTTAGAAGTATGGCTAATGAAAATGTAGAAAATTTGCGCCGACATAATTGATTATGTATAATTCTTTGTATGACAGTAGGATTGATATAACAATAGTATAGTTTCTTCTCTTAAATCAGCCGGTATTCTCTGAGCACTGTTTAGGTAGAAGCAGTGTTGGTGTAGCTGGCAGTCATTGTCAGAACATTATCACGCTAGAAGATATGGCAGGGAGGATAGTGTGATTCGCTTGCATAGCTAGGCGGGGTTGTCGCACGGAAGGTCCTGGGTTCGAGTCCTGGGTAAGCCACACAAGTCTGTTGTTTTTCTGTTGTCTAGTGTTCTTCTTTATTTCTTACGAGTGCCTGAAAACACACCTTTATGTTTGTCTAATATTTATTTATTGTTTGCAGGCCTCGGGTTTCCCTTCCTTATGTGTTATAGAAGATAAGATACTATTAGTCCTAGTTCAGGACGCTGTACTTCATTTAACAGAGTTTTAACTTTTTTTGAAAATGGCAAACGGCTCTCTTATATAACCAACAGGCTTAAGTCCAAGTTGAAAGTAAACATGCCTTCCCACAAGAAGGCAGAATAAGCAATTAAAAACAAAATAGAGAGATATCAGGACGAACACTGAAGATAGTATCTTAAAAATTAATATAATATTGTTATGTATTACTCAAAGCCTAGAGTTGTGTGCTGTAGGAAACAAGCGAGATTTATTAAGAAAACGCCTTCCTTACTGGACACAAATACACTTAAACAATGACAATTTAACAATAATTTGTCCCCTTATTACAACATACTATGACATTTATAATAAATCATGGAATACAAATAAAATAGTTGAGATTAAAAGTTATTGCTCTCATTCTGATTTTCTTGTCATTTTCTGTTTGTTTGCGTGTTGATAATAAAACCTCTGTAGATACTACTATTATTTTAATTTCACTCCCATCTCTCAGCTGGGAACGACATGCCATGTTGTGTTCTTCCAGCAGGAAGAATATAATTTGATTAGTCAATACATTTTATATTACGGTATCGTTTATTTAGGAACTTACATTAGTTAAGTTTGTTATTAGCCAATAAGTGTTACTGTAAACATCTGATACAATGAATTTAATTAGCACTAATTCGCATGTACTTTTATGAACACCGTTACCTTTTTTTTTGAAAGTTCAGAATATTCAAAGAAAGAAAACTTCACCGGTGTGGTTACTGGGACACCCGTGTGGTTGCTGGGACACTCGTGTGGTTACTGGGATACCAATTTGGTTACTGGGACACATGGGTAGTTACTCGCACACCTATGTGGTTACTGGGAACACCTGTGCAGTTATTTGCACTCTCGTGTGGTTACTGGTATAACCGTGTGGTTACTGGTATAACCGTGTGGTTACTGGTATTTCCGCGTGTTTACAAAACAAGGGCAAAGAAACTGAGACCGGCACAGTTAGTGATTAAATGGATTCTAAATTTCACAAAGCAAACAAATAAAATGTAATTCTATAGTGAACACAGTATATCAAGCATGCTATCAATAATGGATTCTATAGTGAACACAGTATATCGAACACAGTATATCAAGCATGCTATCAATAATGGATTCTATAGTGAACACAGTATATCAAACATGCTATCAATAATGGATTATATAGTGAACACAGTATATCGAACACAGTATATCAAGCATGCTATCAATAATGATTCTATAGTGAACACAGTATATCAAGCATGCTATCAATAATGAATTCTATAGTGAACACAGTATATCAAGCATGCTATCAATAATGAATTCTATAGTGAACACAGTATATCAAGCATGCTATCAATAATGAATTCTATAGTGAACACAGTATATCAAGCATGCTATCAATAATGAATTCTGTATTTCACGCAGCGTAACTTGGTAATGTATTTTTTTATTCAATAAAGCATACTAACGTAATTTTGATCTAGCCATACTGTGGTGAAGTGGGAAGTTATAAATACTTATAGGGAACTTAGTGTACTGACTGAGATCAGCTGTGAAGGTATCTATATCTATTAAGAGTAGTGTATTATAGATAACCTTACTTGCTACCACATATCTATATATCTCAGTCAGAATTATTCTGGAAAAGTGTGATGCTACGTTATGTGTCTAGGGTATGAGTATGGTGAAGTGTAAGTCACAACAACAGACAGATAAACAATTTAATTTAATCCACTACTCTTGACAACACTGTGACACTCACATACATATACCACTCTACAAAGATATCTTAAAAGAGTCACTGATAAACTTCAAATAACAATATGTATTCATTACTGGCATGAATGAATATGTGTCCTGATTCACTACAAGGGAACCAGGAATCACAATCAATTTAAATTACAAGTTATGTACAGAATGTATTTAATATGAATATTGTAGTGACATATATTAGTACAAATGTTCTATGTGTGTCAGTTGTGTAGTAGTAAAATGAGGTAATACTGGTTTTGTTTTGTTCAAGCTCTGTTGGTATTTGTCATCATGACTTCAATAGTTTGTCTTTAGGGACTAGTATTGGAGATGTTCACAGTTCCTGATTTTAAGACAAGTAAATTCCCCTCTTAATGTTAATTTTAAAAAAAGTCAGTTCAAGATGAGGGGACATAATGTTGAGCTCAGCTGGCCAACTCTGCTTATCTTGAGTGATGGCGGCAGGAGAGGACTCCTCTGCTCGATTTCTCTTCTGGGCTCTGGAAATACCTCACTGATAGCTAAAAGGACCAAGGAGTATGCTGTCCGACACTGGATTCAGCAAATCTCTGACCAGATGCTGCTCAGTACCATCAAGACCACTGTCCCACAATTCATACGAATAAACACAGATACGTTGATTAGCAATGAATTCTGGCACAAACTGGCACAAATTTCCATCTGCTTATCTTCCAGGCTTTTATTGAGCCAAATATAAGCTGGCTTCAACGCACTGATGCTTTATCAAGTGTATTTAAACAAGTGGTTTCGAACTAACGCTCCCAAGTGTGTATATCAGCGAGACTGGCCAATGAGCCACGTTTCGACAAGTGTTTGAAAAAATGTTATCTTTTCCCGTCTCCCCTAACAACCAAGATAGTATTTATAGCCCGACCAATCGTGGTTAGGCTTTCATTTGTTGCGCTCCAATCAATTTGGAGTTTACATGGTAGGCTATTTCTGTAACGTAAATTTTTTTTTCAAACACGTAAAAAAAAATCTTATGAGCAGAAATGATTTTATGCTGTCAGGCACCCCCAATATTTTATTTTGGGTATAATTTATTAATTCCTGGACTATTTGCGTAACGTTTTACATATTATTTGTCAGCAAGCCCTAAGGAACCCAAAAATACTAATTTAAAGGAGCTACGTGGCTGCGTTCAAAATATGCAATTTCTTCTACCTCCTGTTTCGAAGATGTGCTGTCTGGGTACTGTTATGTGTTCAAACGTAAACCCATCTAATGTTGTCTTTTCTAATAAGAGTTTGTTATGATTTATAAACCTAACTCTGGGAAAGGGTAGTGTATGTTATCACTGTCCGTCTGAAAAAGTTAGTGCTTGTAGACTTACACGCGTGATGCCAGCATTGGTATATCGCGCGTCGCGTGTTGCATGCGTTCCTGATTTTCAGCCCTCCCCTCTCGCTATCCTTTTGTCCATCTGTTCGTTCGTTTTGGTAACGTAATATAATTAATGTTAGGATTAATTTAGGTCATTACGCAGTACGTCTCAATGTTTTTCTTAGAAATGCAGCACACGTTTCATTGAAGAAGGCGGGTAATAATACAGTAAGCTTTACTATCAACGTGAAAGCGTTACACTTTGCAGACGAAGCAGAAAACAAGGGGGATTTCGAGTACATTCTTTGTGACAGCACTGTTATTTTACCATTGCTCTTCTCTTTATTAATTTTATTTGTTAGGCTTCATATTTACCTAATAATTTATATATGTGGATTAGAATATTTCATGACACATACTTCGAGTCACACCTGAACTAGTTTTTCATGAATGTTAATAGTCATGGAATGTTGTTAACAGTCTCTCACTACATGACAGCTGGGAGCAGTGGTAAGTTACTCAGTTCAAGTACTTACGTAACACATTCCATTATTACTAATTATCCTGTAGCGAACAATGAACACTCCTTCAGCTTTTCGGCGTGCATTCCACCGTGAAAACTAAACTGAACACTCATTAAAAGAGTACGCAGCCCTTTCAATGTTTATCGTGGTACAGTGACCAGTGACCGGAAGTCATGATATGTTTGGTTATAAAGTCCCAATAAAGTTGAACTAGAATTGAAAAGAAGGAAATGACCACAGGAGAATTAATGACGTCATCAGGCCATGCAGCTGAAATAAACACAACATAATTATTACATGTCATGTTTTGGCGGGTTATTTGCTCGTTTTAAAAGAAAAGATTGTAGATTAGAGAGAAATGAACACTTGACGATGTAGTAAGCATTTGCTGTCAGATAGTAAGTGACACTAATTCCAACCATCCTTTGAAACCTCCATGGAAATAAACCGATGCATGGACAATATCATCTTCATTACCACACATTGACTTTAGAGCGAAACATGGACATTAAATAAAACACAAGAACGAAAAACCTCAGCCCATGTATATGCAAAAGTTGGAATTATGGCCTGTTTGGAATAAAACGGACAGGAACAAATACATCGGTACGGACACCCAATCAGAATGAGCAAATAACAATAATGCACTCTGTCACGGATTGCCTCCCCTGCTTTGCAGTCCAACAATGAAAACAACTAAAGAGTATCTAAACTAGGTCGTCAAAGGTGTTTACCTTCGCACAAGATTACTCTTGGCAGAGATGTAGATAGAAGTGCGATGACGCTTCTACCCGAAGGGAGAATTCACAAGATATAATTCAGAAGTCAAGAACCATGCGGCATAGCGCTGAGCAATGGTTAACTTATATCTGTCCGTCGTCTTTTGTGAAGGATTTAAGCAATGGTTTAGGGAGCCGCGCTAGCGTAGTGGTTACAACACCGCTCTGGCGACCGGGTGATACAGGATCAAACCCGGGCGACGGCATTTGAGGATTTTTCGTCGACCGGGATTTGGACTGGATTAACTCGAGACCTGGCGAGAACATTTGAAGAAGTGTCGTCGACCAGGGACTGGCGGCTCCTGAGCCGACCCAGCTGCAATGGGTACCTCCGAAATCGGCGAGTATTTGCCTGAATGGCGAGGGACACCTGTCTCTGTACAAGAAATAAAGGGATACTCACGTAAAATCAATGTCAGGTTAGACATAAATAATAACCTGAGATTTCGCCTCGAGTATTAGCGGGCGTACGAAAAAAAAAAAAAAAAAGCAATGGTTTTTAGCCCGTTCAAGCCCCCAGCTGAGTTAATTCAGCGAATTCCTCTTACAATGGTATAGCTCTGTTTAGAGGTAAATATGTGTGTGTATATATATATATATATATATATATATATATATATATATATATATATAAATTGTTCTGGCTCATACGTTTGCTTTCATACATATTAAAAAAAAACTAATTGTTTAGTTTTAAAACAACAGGTAACAAATTTAATAATCAATTACTGTAGTATTAACAGTTTAAAATAAGTAATCTGCTGTTGACTTTTTTATTGGAATCAAATTTTCTCTTCACAGAGATTTAGGGTGAGAATATAGTTCAGAAAAATTATGTCCTTTTCGCTCGTACCTTTTGGCACTTAACTTTTAGGTGAGTCATGCAGCTGTGATTTTCGTCACTGCTTGGTGATGAAGGCATTTCTTAACACAACTTGTCCGATTTACGCGGTTGGTGTTGATTCCCTGTGTTTCACTCACAACTAGCTTCGTTCCACGAACCTTTGGACAAAATAGAAAGAACAAAATGCCTCTGCTAAGTACACTGAGTTGGAAGCTTAACAGGCGCATCTTCTCGTTGTCCATCCACCAACGTTAATCTCTAAGAAGAATTAAATTCTTGAGTATACACAGTGTAACTCAGGAAAGATGAATAGAAATCACCACTATTCCTCTGGGGATTACCTTGGAAATTGTGTCTGGAAAAGGCGAATAATGATTTGTGCCTGAACTAACATTAACAAGTTACATATATCTCACAAAACGCTATGCTACACTTGAGGAACTTCTGGTGTAATCATCACTCATCACTGCTCCAGTCGGAGTCTGGGGTCACCTCTGCTGTCGGGTTTTCTCGCACGACTATCAAGAAGAAATCACCAGCGCTTGCTGTAGTGATTTATGAATATACTCTTGTCTTATGTTGAGGTTGCCAGCCTCATTTATAACAACTAAGCAAGAAACATGTAAAATTTACATTAGTAAATAAATTGTTTACACTTACCCCAAAATTTTGGGAATACAAAATCTCCTTGCACATATTTAGACTGGACACAGCTCTGTATTAGATGCTTCGAATCACTTAGGTCTGGAAATTAGAGTAATTCCTTTGAAGGTGGGTGTTCTGCGAAATCACTGGCCTGGGAAAACTTTTGTTTAATTCCTCTATGACTTGGACTGGGAAATTATAGTTAATTCCTCTGATGGCAGGCGTTCTGCGAAATCACTGGGCCTGGGAAAACTTATGTTTAATTCCTATATGACTTGTGATCAAATTCCTAAGTTTCTAGTCTTAAAAAATGCGGGTTTACTTGTAAATTCCCAAACTGCCAAATAGTCGATCTGTTACTTATAGCTGTGGAATTTCTAAGTCCAATGTCTCTTTCTCTTTCTGGCTTTCTGGGAGTTGCGCGTATCAAGTTGCTAAGCTGTCTGTTCTGTGTCTCTGAGTTCGCTAGATTATATCTCTCATTCTCAGTTCAAACCACAGATTGTGTTTTCGCCGAATGTTCCAATATAATTCATTGTATATTCCGGCTCTTAAATCAAACCAATCAAATCTCTCTAACACTACGTGGGTTGGGGTGTTTCATTTAAAATATCCCCTCGCGTGTTTTAAAATATTAATTTTAATATTCCACGCGTGATCGGTCTAATCATGCGGTAATATTTCCGGTGACATCTTGTACACAACTCATAAACACCATCTGTGAACTCATTTAATATCGTCAATATTGTCTCTCCAGACAGATATCGTGATAATCACACAGGGATGGTCCCGTGAAACGATAAATGCGTCTACCACCTGTGTAATCTGCCCACCTCAGACGGCTATCTCAGACAGACAATATTGGCTTCTATAGATGTTGATCGGGCGAGACCGTCTTTTCATGATAAGAATCTCGCTCGCTGACCGGTGATAATGACTGGGTATTGTTACGATAATACGTAAATAAGTCTGAGGAGTGGCTGAAAGCAAAATGTCAAAGATAAAGATAGTCTCATAGCAGATACTTCCGTAGGGGAGTGGAGTATTAGAGACTTCACCATACTAGATCCAACATAGAGAGTAAAATAATGAATGAAAGGGCATACAAATTATGCCAAATAAAAGCGACTGGAGAGAAAATGAATAAAAGAAATGATACTG